>JACXGI010005307.1:12735-48052 GCA_016801175.1 Esox masquinongy | reverse complement strand
ATTACTGTCATACTTGCCATATCTATAATATGCAATACCACTACTGATATTGCTGCTAGTTTACAGTACTCTTTTTAACTGCTAATATGTACAGTGCTATGTATAATATTGCTTTATCCTCTTGCTATATTTTTGCTGTGTGTACATTTTTCTTCTTAATTCTCACTACATAGTTGTAGTGTGCTATGCCACCATTCATGTGCTATGCCACCATTCATTGCACTTATATGTATCCATAATATTCAATAACTCTTCCAATTGCTACTAGGTCATACTGTTATGTATATTACTGCCATACTTCCCATATCTAAATGTTCAATAATACTACGCCGATTGCTGCTAGTTTACAGTAAACTTTTTAAACTGCTGCTAGTGTACAGTGTTATGTATATTGTTACTTTATTTTATTATTATTTTCTGTCTAGCTATATTTTTTCAGTAACACTATTTGAAGGGGTGTGCATATGAGTGACATGACATTGTCATGATACTGTCATAACCATGACATGACACATGAAGGAAACATTTTGAACGTTTATGAATGTTGTCATTAGGTGTCATTCGGTTGATTATGTTATTTTTTATGCAAGGTTGACATTGTTTGGGATGTCTTTGTTATGACAGCTTGACATTAACTGAGAAAACATAACCTGCCAATGTCTTTGTTATGACAACTTGACATTAACTGAGACAAAATATCCTGTCAATGTCTTTGTTATGACAACTTGACATTAACTGGGACAACATAACCTGTCAGTGTCTTTTTTTATGACAACATGACAGTAACCAAGACAACATAACCTGTCATAAACATGGGCCTAATTATCAAACTTGAAGAAACTATTTAGCCAGTATTCTGTCTGCCATAAAAGGAACTTTGCTGATCCTGAGACTGGTGCTCATACTCAGCATATTGAGCATGCATGGCAGAAATACAAATTGGAAATATGGAGTCATAAAGGCAATCGCACTCGTGAGTCACTGAAGATTCACCTCAAAATGATAGTGGCACCACTGGTTAGCCATACGCCATTATAATGGTGTCTTGGGCAGACTTTTCCATGATGTGAAAAAACAAGTCAAGTTATTATCAAAGTTTTTTTGCAGGAACATAGTTTGTACTATAATTTTGTTAATGTTGATGCAGGACATCCATTGATGTAACTAGTGGTTTGCATGAACAATAGGCTAAGTAATATACATTATTCAAGAGAGAATATACATAATCCAATTTGGTAATATGATTACAGTGCGGTAAACATTATTCAAAGGTAGACTGGCTACTTGCGTCTTCAAATAGGTGTGACACATACAAAATGTATGGTCGCATTTGGGGTTGATTTAGAATTTTGAAGGACACTTTTATATCGAAGGACACTTACAACGGTTGGCCTATAGGGGGCAGTTTGACGTGGTCATGTTGCGTTGGGACTGTTAACGATCAAAACACCTGTGTGTGCTCATAACTCTTCAAGGAAAAGCCATGTCTTTCTCATCATTGATCCTGTTTTCCTTGTCGGTAAAGTACAAAAGTACACTGGACATTTAGATACAGTTTGATAACTTGCCTGTTAAAGTGTATGTAGAGGGTTGGAAAAGCGTGGTAATTGTATAACTATGACAGAGACCCATGTCTATGTAAAATGCCATGACGGTGGTGCATTCCTTTGGAAAAAACGAATTTGTTACTGTACTGAACTGAATTGTTTTGTTTTTTTTGACTGACAACACTCCTGGCAATATCCCTAGGATTAATATAATTGAATTTTGTAACTGTATTGTTTAGGAACTTTGCAATCGTTGCACTTTAGGGGTTAGCAATTAGCTTGTTCCTTGTTGTTAGCTGCCTTTGGTTGGTTATTAGCTGGCTCCAGTTAGCTGTATGATAGTTCCAGTTGTGTTTGTCAGTTCCGGGTAACACTTTGCTAACTTATTCAGCCATGTTCTATTTGTGTTAACATGAAGGTAATTTGTTAAACTATCACTATCTAGCCTACTTTATAAATAATGTTTTCAATGTGATTATATTATGAATAGTTTATATTACTTAGGGCAGCAATTGTTCATGCAAAGAACTAGGTACTGTACATGAATGAATGTCCTGTAGCAACCTTAACAAATTAAAGTACTAACTGTGTTCTTGCAAAAAACGACATGAGTTCATGTCCTGTGTCAACATGAACAAATTACACTACACTCTGTTTGTTAATGCATTTTTAAACCATTAATAAAGTAAGGGTTGTCATTGTTAACCGTTTGTTCATGTCTTGTTCATCATTGTTCATCACTGTTCGTTCAAGGTAACTACTGCATTTGTTAATGGTTGTTCATGTACCCTTATTGGAAAGTGTTACCAAAGTAGGATTGTTGAAAGTAGGTTTTTTTTTTTTTTTAGAAAACATTCGTTGTGCAAAAACAATAAAGGAAATGTATTGCTTTTATTAAGGTATTTGAAAGCATTTGACAGACTTAATTACATCTTTTTGACAGTATTTGACAAACTTAATGACATATTTATGACAAGTCCAAATTGTACCACTGTACTTGAGGTCAAGAAAAATATTCATGACACTGTTATGAAAGCATTTGACAGTGTTTTAACACGTCATGACATCTTTATGACAAGTCCAAATTGTACCACTGTACTTGAGGTCAAGAAAAATATTCATGACACTGTTATGAATGCATTTGACAGTGTTATAACATGTCATGACATCTTTATGACAAGTCCAAATTGTGCCACTTTACTTGAGGTCAATAAAAATATTCATGACGCAATTATAATGGCCTCATGACAACCAATGTCAAAACCAACCACATATGACAGTTGTATTTAATGCTAACACATAAAGCTAAATAGTTTCTTCAAGTTTGATAATCAGGCCTGCTATGACATGTTTATTACAGGTAATGTTTATGACTAACTGCGCCACAGCATGGTTTGGCGTTTGCTCCGTAGCCGACTGGAAGGCCCTGCAACAGGTGGTGGAAACCGCCCAGCACATCACTGGTACCCAGCTCCCGGCCATCGTAGACCTCCAGCACAAGCGGTGTCTGCACAGGGTGTGCGGCATCATAAGGGACCCTTCACATCTATGCCACAAACTGATCTCCTTCCATCAGGCAGGTGGTAGAGGTCTCTTTGTTCCCGCACCAGCAGGCTCAGGAACACTTTCTTTCCATCTGCTGTAACCGTGCTGAATTCTGTGACCCATCACTAACCATATCCACCCTTTGTACTACTGGACTCTGACACTGCCTTGCAAAGTCTGAATTTTTCAGTTGTTACAGGTACATGTCTACCTTGGGAACCTCATTGCTGCTATCCCTGCATTTCAGGTGCACATGCCACCCTACTCCTTCAATTTCATTGTACTGTACTTGTTCAATTATAATAAAGTTGAATCTAATCTAATGTTGTCGTGGTTAATGTCAAGTTGTCATAACAAAGACATTGACAGGATATTTTGTCTTAGTTAATGTCAAGTTGTCATAACAAAGACATTGACAGGTTGTGTTGACTCAGTTAATGTCAAGTTGTCATAACAAAGACATCCCAAACAATGTCAACATTGCATAAAAAATGACATAATCAACCGAATGACACTTAATGACAACATTCATAAACGTTCATAATGATTCTTACATGTGTCATGTCATGGCTATGACAGTATCATGACAATGTCATGCCACTCTTATGCACACCCCTTCAAATAAGGTGTTACCATTTTTTCTTATATGCTCTTCTTAACTCTCACAACATAGTTTTCGGGTGCCATGTCACAAGAATTTCATTGTGCAGGATGATGCTGTGTTCTTCGGTGAATTTGACAAATAAACCTTGAAACTTGGAACATGAAACCTAGCCGCTCCGAACATCGTGCAAAAGTGACCAGTCCTGCTCCATCTGATTCTCTATCTTTAGAGTTGTGGATAACATGTTTTGACCCGAAACATAGAAGTTGTCGCTATGATTATAATATCTGGACATATTATTAAGCAAAACATTGTCTAGAACATTAAAAGTATTGGTAAATTTTGTCCATCATAGCAAATATAGATTAATTTTGGTTTTTGGGATGAAAAACAAGTGTTTGTCATAAGGTAATGTGGTCTAAATGGACTACATAATAAAATAAAAACTATTAAATGTAATAAGTTATATGAGTAATGAGTTGGTTATGGATGTCAAACACATTTATTGGGGGCTAAAATGTCAATAGTGAGTACTGGGTTGTGATTTAACATCCCCTGTCAATTTCACCAGCGAACATAATGAGTGCAACCAAAATGTTAACATAACACAAGGGTTCATTTCAGAGAGATCCAACTTCCTCCAGGTATCCCTGATTATAAATTACATATACTCCCTAATGTCAGTAGGCATCTTTTTGATGTCATGCTCTGACTAGCATTTGTGCTTTGTGTTGGGTGCAGGGAATACTACCTATTATGTGAATACCCTGTTCTATTATTTCCCAGAGTGCTTTGCCTTTTGAGTGAAATGAAGAATTCTCAACCGTGAGTGTAAATGTAAGTGACAGAGACATGAGTGTTGCATTCTTAAAATTGTATGGACTTCCACTGAGATCTTAAGTGTATATGTTCCCATAAAATATTTAGTATTCAGGACATTACCATATTTCGTCAGAACTTATTTTGAAGGCCTAGTTATACCTTTAATATAGTAGCTAGAATGTCATACACATCTCAATGATGAGTTTTACATTTCAACTAGTTGAAATCAGTCAGTGTATCTCATGTCTTGAAATATTTTCCCAAATTCCTAGTCCTTTTAAGGCCTGTATAGAAATATTAAAATAAATAGTTGTTTAGTTAATAGTGTGTGTTCCACTAGATCTAGTCTGAAAAGAAAATGGTGTTTTCAGTTAAGCCATATATAACCAAATGCAGTTGCTGTGAAACCAGCATTTTGAGTGTTTGTCAGTGTGTGTCTTTGTTTGTCAGTGTGTGTCTGTGTTTGTCAGTGTGTGTCTGTGTTTGTCAGTGTGTGTCTGTGTTTCTCAGTGTGTCTTGTGTTTGTCAGTTTGTGTCTGTGCTTCTCAGTGTGTGTCTGTTTGTCAGTGTGTCTGTGTTTATGTCTTTGCTGTTTGAAGTCCTTCACTGCAGGAGCTGGCTCTAATAGACTGGTGATGGAACAGATAGCATTACTGTGGTTATCTAACGACATATCTAGGAGCTGGCTCTAATAGAGTGGTGATGGAACAGATAGCATTTCTGTGCTTATCTAACGACATTACCAGGAGCTGGCTCTAATAGGCTGGTGATGGAACAGATAGCATTTCTGTGGTTATCTAACGACATAACCAGGAGCTGGCTCTAATTGACTGGTGATGGAACAGATAGCATTACTGTGATTTTCTAACGACATAACCAGGAGCTGGCTCTAATTGACTGGTGATGGAACAGATAGCATTTCTGTGGTTATCTAACGATATAACCAGGAGCTGGCTCTAATTGACTGGTGATGGAACAGATAGCATTACTGTGGTTATCTAACGACATAACTTGTACTGCCTCTAAGAGGTGGATTGGATCAGAGACCCTGTAGTTGATAGGAAAGAGCTTACATGACACAGTCATTGCATGCAAGCTGTGTGCATGTACATAGGGAGTGTGTGTTCAGTATAAGGGTTAAGCTGAAATCCAGAAAGGCCTTGAGCAATTTTACCTTGTTCACGTTTTCACAACACAGTTGCAAAGATGTCTGCGTGTCTGTTTGAGTGACTGTCAAATCAAACCCACTGTTTAAAATTGTGGTCTGTGTGAATTAGTATCCAACAGGAGCATCTCCTTACCTCTGGGCTGACTGTCGCCTTACTCCTAGGGTGGCACAAGGAAATGTGTGCATGTGTCTGTGTGTGTTTCAGGGAAGAATGCCAGCCTGTGTAATACATAATGTAATAATGGACCATAAAAAAAACAAATTAAGTTTTCCAGGATTGCCCAGGGTGTTCCAGGCTATCTCAGGGTTTTCCTGGGTGTTCCAGCGTTTTTCAGTGTGTTCTGGGGTGTCCCAGGCTTTTCCAGGGTGTTCTCGGGTGTTCCAGGGTGTCCCAGGGTTTTTCAGGGTGTTCTGGGGGGTTCCAGAGTTTTTTTTCAGGGTGTTCCAAGGTGTTCCAAGGTTTTTCAGGGTTTTTCCGGGTTTCTTTTTTTTGTTGAGGGTGTTCTGGGGGGTTTCAGGGTTTTTCAGGGTGTTCCAGGGTTTGTCAGAGTGTTTTGGGGGTTCCAGGGTTTTTCAGGGTGTTCCAGGGTTTTTCAGGGTGTTCCAGGGCTTTCGATGGTGTTCCAGGTTGTTTGCAGGGTGTTCCAAGGTGGTTTCCAGGGTGTTCCATGGTTTTCCAGTGTGTTCCAGGTGGTTTCCAGGGTGTTCCAGGGTTTTTCAGGGTGTTCCAAGGGTTTCCAGGGTGTTCCAGTGTTTTTCATGCTTTTCCAGGGTGTTGGCAGGGGTTTTCAGGGTGTTCTAGGGTGTTCCACGGTTTTCCAGGGTGTTCCAGGGTTCTCTAGGTTGTTTAAGTGGTTTAACCCGCTACCTCCAATGCTCAGATACTGCTGCAGTGTGGGTTTGATCCTGACCTACTGCTCTTTCAGCAAAAAACTTTCTCCTGTCTTTCCCCAACTTCTTGTCCAATGAAGCATAAAATGCCTTACTATTTTTAAATAAAAATGTATAGTATTCTTATATCGATATGCCTTCCACTGAATCAGCTTGGCCCCCACAATGAAGGGGTACATATTGTTTCTTGCCTATAAAAATGCCTCTCGATTATGTGAGAGCTGTTATTCGTTTTTGAATGAGCATAAACATGTGTCTGTGGGATTAAAATGTTATATTTGTTTTCCTCCGCTTTATTTTTTTTGAAAATCCCAATAACACTGATTTCTTTATCTCCAAGGGCCTATTCACAGTATGATATGTTCATAGAGATTAATAAGACTTGTTGCCAGATTTGCTTCAGCTGAACATGTTTTAAAATTATTTAAACACGTCAAGATCTAAACTTTCAGGGGCCACCTTCTGAAGTAACATGGGACAGCTTTGCTACAGATTGCCCGACAAAAAACTCCAGTCACTTGGTATGAATTTTAGACATATGAGGGGTGATGTAACAGGTCAAAGGGTGCTTCCTGTGTAATGCTAATATGAAAATAAGTGGCTGGCAAGCTATCTCTATGTATGACACTAAAGGCATTTTTTGTTTGTTTTATGGAGTTTTTCGTTTTTTATAGAACTACTTTATATATAGGTAACAAATTAAAACATGGCAGCCAACTGGATTTCCTGTTTAGTGAAAAAACACTATTTCATTTTTTTTGCCAATGGCCAAGCTTTGTTTGCATGCTCTGTTCAATTTGCAAATGTGAATTTAAAAGTGTAACTACATATTATATACCTTTTTAATTTTCTAATAATAGCCCTTCACTATATCACCCCCCTATTATTTGCTCTCTCTCTCCTTTTCGTGATTTATCTCCTTCATTTCCACTCTCCCTCTTCTCTTTTCTCCCTCTCTCCATCACTTCTGTCTCCCCTCTTCTCTGCTCTCTTTCTTTTCCTTCTCCATTTCTTAATTTATCTTTTCTTCCCCACATCTTTTCCTCTCTCTCTCTACCTCTTTATCACATGCCAAAGTATTCTTCAGATTAATGGGTGCTCATTTGATTTGACGTCCCTGAGCAGCTCAATGTCAACGTCTTTGAACGCCACTTAAGTGCTCGCTTCAATAGCTCCTGCCGTCACCCTGGTTATCTTATTGAGTTAAGTAAACACTGTGCCATCTTCAGGGAAAATGACGTCCACTTCATGTGACGGAGAGCAAACTACGAAATGGAGATGGGTTATAGGATTTGTAGGATCGATGGAGTTTCCTGATGTTTGTTTAAGGGATGTGTCAACACACTGTTTTCATGTATTTCAAATAAGATTATAGTATTGGAAGATAAGAGAGAATACGGAAACACTTTACTTGTAGGGGTGTTTCAGTTCCACATGCTACCCTACTCCTTCAATTTCATTGTTCTGTACTTGTTCAATTACAGTAAAGTTGAATCTAATCTAATGTTGTCGTGGTTAATGTCATGTTATCATAAAAAAAGACACTGACAGGTTATGTTGTCTCAGTTAATGTCAAGTTGTCATAACAAAGACATTGACAGGATATTTTGTCTCAGTTAATGTCAAGTTGTCTTAACAAAGACATTGGCAGGTTATGTTGTCTCAGTTAATGTCAAGTTGGCATAACAAAGACATCCCAAACAATGTCAACCTTGCATAAAAAATGACAATCAACCGAATGACACCTAAACATTCATAAACATTCAAAATGATTCCTTCATGTGTCATGTCATGGTTATGACAGTATCATGACAGTGTCATGTCACTCTTATGCACACCCCTTCAAGTAAAGTGTAACCGAGAATACTATATCTGAATCTGGAGCAATCTATCCAACTTCTAATTTAGTATCAGAGGCATTTCTAAATATTAACGAGGGGGTGGCTATTGGAAAAAAAAACACAATTTCAAAAGCTAAATTTTAATCTGGAGCACTTTACAATGAACATTGAGTTATTATATCTTATAATAATAAAATCAAAATGAAAAAGATGAAGGAAAAGTGAATGAACTAGAAAATGAAAATAGTGTTTCAAAAGTATATTTTGCTAGTGCATAGGGGTTAATGCTACAACAATGACATTTAAATATAAAGGTAAAGGTTCACACTTAACATTTAATATACAGTGCATTTTGTTTCATATTTTATTACACTATAGTGATATTCCATCAATCTACACACAATACCCCAGTAGAACCAAGCAAGAAATGTTTTAAATTTTTGGCAAATTTGTCAAAACAATCACATATACACACATTTTCAGAACCTTTGGTGAGACAGCGAATTGAGCACAGGTGCATTTTGTTTCAGTTGATCCTCCCTGGGATGATTCTACAACTAGATTGGAGTCCACCTGTGGTAAATTGATCTGGAAAAGGCACACGCCTGTCTATGCAAGTAAGAAAATGTGGAGAGAGTGAAGGGGACTGAATGTCTTCTAAACACTGTTGGCAAAAACGTCAAGAAAGTTCCATTAAAATATCTGCTTAGCAGCTTGTTCACATGGCCTGTTCCTGTTTGTTTCACAATAAAAGTGTCCATGACAGCCTACCTGCATGAATGGCTGCAGACATGTAGTCGTTCACGTTAAAAAGACATAACAAATCTTTCGGAAGTGGAGTAACAAAAGAGTGTGAAAGAAATATATTAAACAGAAAAAACATCATTGTAAATAAGATGCTGACTTGCTTGTTTAAGTAAAGTTTATCACTAAAGAGCCTAAATTGGACCACAGCTACCCGGAAAATAGACTATGGTCCCCTCAGTCCCAGACTAGAAAGAAACAAATATGTTTTGGTCCACAATCTCTTTCTCAACGTGCCGTCTTAAACTAAATGTGTGCCTGCCCAGTGAGCAGGTGTGGGAAGGTGATAACTGTTCATGCCTGGACATGCTTTTTGTTATCAATCCAATAGGCTAGCTTAATTTCAATAACAGCCAGCAAAATAGAATGTGTTATAAAAAACATCCTAGGTCTCCAGCTCAGGTGAAACATGTTATAAATCAGTGAGTGCATATATGTGACATATATGTCCATAACGGGTCCCAGTCACTTGACCGGGTCCCAGTCACTGACCGGGTCCCAGTCACTTGACCGGGTCCCAGTCACTGACCTCACAACCTTGGCAAACAACTCGCTTAAACTAACTGATCTTCACAGGACCTATGCTGAGGAAAGGAACGTTAAATAACAATGTTTGCATCTACATCGGAGAGCCGACGCCAAAGACATTTCTCCAAAGTGCTGAATTAAATGGTCTTGATACTTCTTTTGTGCATTTTAATGCATTTCAAAAAATTGGCACGCATTTTCGCTTTGTCATTGTGTGTAAATTCACACAGAACAAATAATAATTTAAGTAATTATAAATTATAGATAAAAGCTTTAACACAACACAACATGGAGAAAGTGAAGGGGGCGGAACACTTTCCGAAGGCCCTCCAAGTCTGCTGTATAAAAGGGTCTGCTGAATTACTTCAATGTAAACTTAAACAGGCATTAAGGCATAGCATTATCATTTTCTTTTAGCTGACAGATGTTGTCTGACTTGCTGTCTTTCAACCCACTGAGATCCACTTTAGGTCAGAAATGCTGCGTTTACCATGACCTTTTCAGTCATCAAATTCTACAATTTCTCTGACAGTATTTTTCACAATATTGTACAACCTCCAGGGATGATACACCAAACACAGACAGCCAAGGACATAACCCTTCTGAGTAAATAATATCTAACACCAAACCTCAGAGGGGACACACTCGGAGTGGACAGCAGCTGTCTCAGAGGAGACAGAGTGTTACTGCCTCTGGTAAGGCCATCCCTGGCAGTTTGGATCACATCACTGACATCGCGGACCCTTCTGCCGAGAACCAGAAAGAAACGGATAATAGGCAAACTATCTTCAAAAAGGAGATGAAAAAAAATTATCAAATTCAAAAGGGGGAAAAAATCAGAACTTGCAATGAATTTTTAAGTGTTTTTCTTGACCTTCATGGTCTGGTTAGCTCCCTACTGCTTTGACAATAGGCATGATTGCTTTATTTAACAACATGTTTTACTGCATGTTGTATGTCAGGGCTACTCAGCCCCTGTCCCCGAAAGCTGGAACACTTCAAGTTATCATCCTAACCATCTAATCAGGGACTAATTCAGACATGCTGCACAGTTTATGCATTCCCGAATTCAACTAATGAGTGTTTTGATCTATCACATCAGATCTTTTCACAATATATATATATTTTTTTCTTTTGTTGTATTGAAGGACACCTACAAAAGACCACGTTTCTGCATCAACATATCAACAGAGAGTGCACACGTTTCAAACATAGACCAAAAGATGCCGACTAAAAAGAGTGCCCTGTATAAAAAAACAGGCGGCCTTTTCAGACCGAGGCCAATGGCCCATCAACCCATGTTCTACTGGGACTGTTTCAGGAGCCGCAGAGTTCCAACTAGCCAATCGAACACAACATCCAAGAGTCACCTACACAACCAAGCCCTTATGTACCTGGAAAAATGAGCAATAAGCTCAAAGTAATCCCGGTACGAGGACGTTCTCGATCACGCTGGCCTTGTGTCCCTGTCCTCTGTTAGAGAGAATCAAATGAAAGGGACACCGGAGTCGACCAGTACAAGCTCCCGAACAGGATAGTAGCCAGCATGAATCTGTCTTATACACACGCCAATAAGGTGGTCGGCACCACGTCAGCACAATAAAAACACCACTCATTAGCATCATAACAGGCAGATTTAATAGTCTGGAGCCTCTTGAATGAAGCAGCGTCAGGTTCTCGTCGTTAGCTTTTATTATTTCGGTGGTTACAATGCAACGCTCAGTCGGCTGCATTTTCGCCGGCAGCTCCCAATGAGAAGGGGATGATGCACAGGGGATGATGCACAGCCCGTAAAAACGCAAAGGGCCCCTCATGTCTTATTACCGCTCGATGAGAGGCTAATGAGAGACGCTCGACTGTGTAACACCACAACGTGCATCCTCCATTAAACCTGTTGGGAGACAAACAGACGAGATGGCTCGCCAGCCTGAAAGGCACAAGTTTATAACACGGTGGGGCAACGAGGCCATGGGCCGGCCCGGAGAGCCAGCGCTACAGCCCGGCGCTCAGCCGTCACGGATGACTACACCATTGTGTTTTTAGCCAATTATGTTGTCCCCGGTACGATGTGCATTGTTTTCGTTCAGGGTTGTATTAGTTCATTGTCTGGTGTTGGTCGCTCCGAGTTGAATACACGTTGCCCACCACGCGTCACGCGGCACACAGTAGGGCATCGTGGGGATTTTATCCGGATGGTTAACTTATATGAAGTTCCCGAATAGATCGAGGCAAAGCGTATTCCAACGACGTCACTGGCATAGACTTTCTAGGTGTAGGAGAATAATGTGAATGTGTGGGTGGGGTTTTAGTTCTCCGAGCAGTCAGGGTTGAGAAGCGGACAGGAGGCGCAACGGGAGAGACTGTGACTGTCTACCAGTCTCTCCTGGAAGGAGGACATGAGTGCCCGGGCCACTGGGACTCTGCTTTGGGTCTCTTGAGCCCCCAGAGCGGCTAGACACAGCATCACACGTGGAAGTGGAGAGAGATAGAAAGGTGTTGTTTAAGGAAAATACGGGGTAGTGGTTCAATGACAGACATCTTCGCCTTTTTATTCGGATGTTTTGGGTTATATTACGACCTAATGATAAAAAGGTGAATAATTGACTTTAGTAAGATAACACATTTCAGCATAATCTGATTTTTATGAATATCGGCAAACATCTGTGGTTTAAGTGGCACTCGTTAGGGTCAAAGACACACAGGAATTTTAAAGCCTCCTTTGAGAGAACTACAAGACATCGAGGCATTTATTTTTCTTTGTCCTTTTTTAGTTAAGTCCCAACAGTAAATTAGATCCGCCCCATAACATTTCTACTACAGGCCTATTTTTCCCAGACAAAGGCGAAAATAAAATAGAAGAGGGGGAGACAGAAAAGAGAAGAGGGGGGAAGAGGTGGAAACGAGGAGAGAAAAGGAGAAAGGGAAAAGTGCACCGGGGAGGGGGTGGAGGGGGGGTTCAGCACCACAGCCCTGCCTTCTCCACTTAGTGTGATGTCATCCCGTCTCCTCCCACCGGACCCACCCCACTTCCTGAAAATAACCCGGTAGTGGGCCAATGGAAGAGGGGCTGCCTCTCACGACTCGACCAATCCCCCAGTCTCTCTATATCCCCCCCCTGCCCTGTCCTCTGCCCCACCCGCTGGGTAATGCCGTCAGGACATGGCAGAGATGTCATCAAGTGAATCAGTTAATTAAGAGTTTGCTTGGTTAAACAAAACGTCAGATGGGCTTTGTGCATTGCTGGAGGACAGAGCACCTCACACAATACTGCCTTTTCAGTTCTAGTCAATCTCTTTTCAAAATAAATACATTAAAAATAAATACGTACAGGTCAAAAGTTTGGACGCGCTTGGTTAGCTCATCGCTAAGCTAACCAAAACTTTCTTTGTTCCGTTCTCCTGAAATGGGTGTGTCCAAACTTGTGACTGGTACTGTTTATATCTGGAATGAGTTTGGATCCAGAGGGAGGAAAGTACAATGGAAAGCCATGTGAGGCATTACGGATTACGGAAGTAATCTGAAATTCTGCCCTATGTACAAATTTAGATTGTGATTGGAAGGGAAATGTTTTGCCAGTGTTGTGATTGAAGATAGTGTGATTCTAATAAGCTGGCTTATGCTACATTTTGCACTTTTTTATTAGGAGAATGGAGAAAAGGTGCATATATATATATATATATATATATATATATATATATATATATATATATACATTATAGATGCATATTGGTTAATAAACCTGAGATGTGTCTAGCAAACAATTCCAGAAAGCACAATTGTAACAAGTCTTTTTTAAATGATGTGAAAGACAAACAACAATAGACCTTCTTTTTTTCCAAAACAATATGTGTGTATTCTTTACACCAGCGGGTCCTTTGGGTGTTGAATATGCTTTTTGAGTTACTCATTTGGAAACAAAAGCAGCAATACCACTGATCACATCAGAGCACCCTGGGCACTGTTAGCAGTAGGGGACCGAAGACAATAACAACAAACACACACAAACACACTCACACACTGCACACATAAACACACACACACACACACTGCACACAAAAAAACATATACATAAACACACACACCCACACACACAAAAAAACACACACAAACGTTTTGGCAAAAATCGGTGTTTGTTTCAGGCTTCTGTTGTGTGTCAGTTTGTCAAACATGATTGTGTTCATTGTGTTGCGTGTCACTTTGTCAAACATGATTGTGTTCATTGTGTTGCGTGTCACTTTGTCAAACATGATTGTGTTCATTGTGTTGCGTGTCACTTTGTCAAACATGATTGTGTTCATTGTGTTGCGTGTCAGTTTGTCAAACATGATTGTGTTTATTGTGTTGCGTGTCAGTTTGTCAAACATGATTGTGTTCATTGTGTTGCGTGGTTTGCTGTGCACGCAATAGTTTGGATGTACAGTGGAGGGACTTTCGATGCGGTGGTGACCTCGTGTGACGTTTTGAGTTCATCCGTGTTTTTGCATGGTACTGTTTTCTTTCCCCGTTATCGCTCCAACTTGAACTCTGAACCCATATCGTGAGGCCTTCCATTGGATGATCGGGCGAGTGGAGTGGACCTCCAAGCCAGTTGGAACCAAATGTGTGGCCCAAGTGGGCCTATAGGATTACGACAAAGGCTGTACATTTGGTCTTTTTACGGACGTGTGTGGATTCCATCACCTACTCTGCTGGAGGAGACTGCTCTCCAGGCAGAAAGTAAGTACACTTTTGCCAGCGTGTTGGTAGAGAGAGTGGAGAAAGTAAGCCGGCATTTGGTGCAGGCTGCGGGCCCAGGGTGAATGGCTGTGCTCGGTGGCATGTGGTGATAACCTTTCATTTACATTGTGTGGCTCTTCTGGTTTGTACAAGTTTACTTATTTTACCAATTGTTTCATCACCATATCCATCCGGGGTTACAGCTGGAGCATTTTGGTCTGAGTAGGAACCTCTGCCAGGTGACTGAAGGGGCTTTGGTTCCACTGTGTGGAGCGGAACTGTCTATGAGCTACCCCAGAGGATTTTAGCATGTTGGTAAATATGTTACAGACCTTTTAAAAAGAAGGTTAAAAAGAGGAAGGTAAAAACTTATACTAGGCTCTGCTCTAGCGTCTGGCTTCTTTTGGGAAATTGTCACACTGCTCTCCCAACCAACACAGAAGCCAGTTGTTTAAGCATTACACTGAGTTCCTAGGGCGGTGTCGCACGGCAACACGTTTCCGGTGTCTGCTGACGTTTGTGGGCAACAGACACTTGATTGCCTCAGGCAACACACACAATGTGCACGTGAAACACGATGGAGAATCCCCTGGTCTATATTTTAATAAGGATCTATGTAAATAGATACATATTGACTTCCGTTTGTGCGATGGAAAGTACAGAAGCACAGGAAAAGACACATCTTGACACTGATGTACGGATAAACAATAAAAAAATAAATTGGTCATAAAATAGTAAAGTAATATAAAACCCAGTGCATCTCTTTTACAGCATTTTAATTGTCCATGTGGAGAGGCGGAGCTAAATACAGAAAGATCATATCTGCAAGCTAACTTTTATCGACAATACTTTGTGTTCACTCAAAAACAAGGTTCCAGAAGAGTTCTTAAGTTGTCCTAAGTGGAACCTTTCATCTCAGAGTTCTCTGAGAGTAGAACCGTCTGGTGGACATAGCCCCCCCCCGTACAGGTACAGAACTGTTTTGTAGGATTGAGGGTGAACAAAGACCCTCAGTGAGCATTTGAATTATAGCTATTGAAATTCTGTCCAAATGTCAACTTCATCATTTGTTATTATGTTGTTTCTATTTTTAGCCACGGCACATCTCTGACTTCAGGAAATTGCTGCAGTTACTGGAAAGGTGGGACAAAAACACTGTCATTTTCTTAAAAGCTTTACAGAAAGAATCTCCAGGAAGTACTACCCCTATGTCTCTGGATCTCGTCCTTTCAAAAGACCACTTTCAAAACCTCTCTGTTCTCCCCCTGTATTATTATCTGTTGCTTTTGTGCTCTGATCAGCTAAAAATAAGCAAACAAACCCTGGCTGAGGCGAATCATGGACCAGCATTTCAGTTCCATGTATTGTGAGGCGGCAGCACGGAACCAATGAAACTTCTGGCCCTTTGTAAACAGGCTGGTCTGCTAAAGTCACCTGAAAGGGTTATTTCCAGGTCTTGCGAAAGCAAAAGTAATTTTGCAAAATGACTTACTACGCTTCAGCAAACCCAACCAGGATGCTAAATGGAACAAATATAGTACATGAACACACATGCACACACATCGCGCCATCTCCCCAACTTCCAACGTGTTCCGAAATGGATGGTTTTTGGGGAGACATCTTGTCAGCAGAGAGGAAAACGCAACAGGTGTCTCATTCCTCATCCTGTCTCTTTCAAACCCTCGCACACACACACACACACACACACACACACACACACAAACACGCGCACAAACACACACACACGCACCCACACATGCACACAGCAGTCAGGCATTACAGCTTAGCTACAGGCCACTCAGCTCTACCCTCATCTCCTCATCTTTCAGAGCTGGGCTCTGGCGGGGTCACGCTCGCCCGACTCTGCGCGGACCCTCCCCGCTCCACCCCATGGCTGCGTTGCCGGGCTGTAGTCAAGCGCCGTCGTGGATGAGGTCCTCCGACATGGAGACGGGAACACGAGAGGATCACATACTAACGAAACGGTGGGCATTCCTTCCTCTGGATCGCTCACACACACACACACACATACATTTCCCATTGTTTGACCCCTATTCTCCAAAGTCCAGAACGTGTCGGCCCAGGCTGTGTAATGGGATCCAGCGCCTCTCTTTGTGGTGTTAATGTATTTGGAGCCCCGGGGGCAGCCATTATTTTTTTTTTATCAGCCTGTGAAAAATACTTAAGAGAGGCAGAGGGAGTCAGGTACAGAGAGACTGACTTAGCTGCCCCCCCCCCCCCCCAGTGGCCTTTGAGACAGCGGGCCCCTCCCCAAAAAGGGGACAAAAAACGTGCCAGAGGATGTGATACACTTCATTAAAAGATTCCCGGGGAAACAAAGAAAAAGCTGGGAAGAAATCCAAACAATTGAACAGTTCAGTTCCTTGACGGTGGAGGGGGGGCACAACAAGGAGGAGTTAATGGCAGAAACAGTGATGTCATAAGGTGGTCTAGTGGAAGACCTGCCCCCACACTTCTCCCTCAGTCTCTTTCAATTCAGTGCTTTCACAGCATCTGTGTTGAGGTCAAGTGATACACTAAATGTGCATGGTTTTCTTTCTCATGTAATATGCATGTCTTTTTAATGAGGGAAGCAAGAGATAGCACACAGCCATTCATCTTTCAGCAACATGACTTGACCTGTAAAACTGCACGCGTGTGCGTGTGTGTGTGCGTGTCTGCGTGCGTGTGTGTGTTTGTTTGAAGCTTCAGTGAGAAAAGGGCAAAGCGATAAGAATGCCATAGGAAAAGTAGAGAGGGTTGAAAGGGAGAGGGGAGGAAAGCTTTTAGGCCTTTGTGAGTGTGTGTTGTGGATGGCTGGAAGTTCCATTATCACTGTCAGGAAGCAGGCTGGCGTCAGGGGCCCACAGAACCACACAAAGACATCACTGTGGGGGCAGGTGAACCTCACACAGGCGCACAAGCAGTGACGCGCGCGCGCGCACACACACACAATGCATGTGTACACTTGCAGACACACAGGAAAAAGCGTAGCCGTTCACATGCAGTACATGCGCACACACACGCGCACATGCACAAACACACCCTTCTTTAGTGAAGAGGATGTTTTGTTGGGAACAGTATGATAATATGAGAAAATAATGTCCCATAAGCTTTCAGAGTCAGGGGCAGAAGGCATGGCTCTCTACTCCACAACCTCTTCAGAGAGCCTCCGTTCAGCACTTCAGTGTGACCTTCAAACAGAGACAAGTGCTTTCCCTCCCAAACACAACCGACATTGGATCATTTTACATAGCCTGCAGTTATTATCTTCCCCTCTGGGTCTGCCCTCTATCTCTCCCCCCTTTCTCTTGCTCTTCTCTCTGTCGCTCTCTCTTCATCGCTTTCCTCTGTGTTCTGTTAACATCGCTGTCTTTCTTTATCTCTATGTTCCTCGATCCTATCTCTCTCTTCCTGTCTGTTGTTCCCTCTGTCTGATTCTGTCCGTCTCTCTCTCATCTTTCTTTCCTGTGAGAGACTGGTGTATCTGACTCTGAGCTGTCTGCAGCCATGGGCCATGGTGACTTAAGTCTAATTGATGGGTTGGAGGTAGGAGGGGAGAAAATGTCTTTGGGCTGACAAGGTTAATTCTGTTTTTCCTACCTCTGTGTCACCTGCAGCAATTAAACTTATGACAACCTTCTCTGGAGAGCGAGGAAGATAGAGAAGAGGATAGAAGTGGAGGCACAGAGAGAAAAGCTGGGGAAAAAAATAGTTTCTGTCCACACGAGAACAAGCCAAAGGAAGTAAAAGAAACCTGTAACTTATTTATTCATCAGTATATGAGTATGTACTGAAAGGTTGGTAAGACAGTTTTTAATGGACGTGGTCATGGGCAGTTTGAAAACGTCCGCATGCATTGTGCATAATGACAACAGCTTTCATTTTTTTTGTTTAACAGGGATCAAAGCGGAACAGAAGACAAGTAATCATATATTGCGTACATTCTTTCTTCAACACTGGTATCCAAAGCCATACTTCCATTTGTTCTCTGTGTCGGTGTGGACCATACTTTCACCAGGATAGCATAGTCCTTTGATCATTAATCAATACATCAAAAATGTAAGCATCAAAGACAGGTTAGCCTGATGATTCATGACACGCTTTATGCTGTGTAGCAGATGTCTTCATCCAAAGTGAATTAGAGGTTTGCGTGCACCCTTCAGGTGCAGAGTGTTCCTGGGCGCTAAACCCAGTATCCTAGACGATCTACCAACTGGGCTACAGGGCCCTGTTGTTACCCATAATGCCTTCTGTTCAGCGCTACTAACCCGAACCCAGTCAGAGCCCTGAATGGCTTGGCTCTGCACATTTAACCAGCATTCATCTCTCCGATAACTTTGACATTCCCGTGTGCTAGTCTTGTCATCATTAGCTTCCACAGTGCATGGTGCATGGCGCTGTTCTACAGCAATATCAAAACCCAGCGACACCCAGAAACAATGTACTGAGAAAGAGGGTAACTGAGAGACATGGGACTAATGTAGCTCTTGTCAAGGACCCAAAGTCTCGTCACAATGGTTAGTTATAGACTATGAGAGAGAGTGAGATGGAGGGGGGGGGGTGAGCAAGATGGACAGCAACAGAGAGAGAGAGTAAATATTTCACTGACAGCGGAGGACCAACCAGTGACCAGGTCAAACAGCCCTGCCAGTCTGGATACAGGTGTACCAGATGCCTATTGGCTATAGCCTCTATAATACTCCATTGGAGGTCAGCTGCCCTCTTATCAATAAGGAGTTTATATAAAGACCGCCAACAACCTGTAGGGGAATCGCCAGGACCAAACATACCCTCCCACCTCATCCATCTCACCTCTTTCAGGGAGGAAGCGTGGGACAGATTCAATGGCGTCTTGAAATCTCCCAGTTCCGGGGTCCTGAAGGCAAGCAGAAGCCCCACATTCTCCAACGCCCCGGCAGCCAGAAGCCCCACATCCTCCAACGACCCGGCAGCGGCACTAACGTTCAGCACAGGGACCTCTTAATCCAGGCCCTCCGTCCGCCGGTCGCAGTAAGAAGTAGCAATCTCAAATTGCAGATGAGGTACTGGCAAAGACTCATAGACCTCAGCTATGACCTTCCTCAGCAGTCGAAATGATCGGATCCCTGGTCTTTCTCCTACCTCCTCTAATGACCTGGTGTTAGTCGTTGTCGTATGGCCCTGCTTCACACACAACACTTAACGGTCATGAGCACGGGCTGGCTAAACCCAACACACTTGACCGGAAGACAGCGTTGTGAAACAGCGGCTCTACAAACAGTCACATTCCAAGTTGCGTGCCGGGTCCTTCCGGGACGTATCCAATACCTTCCAAGTCTGCGACACAGAGTCAAAGAAACGAGTGAGGTGAGGCAAATTAACCCTCCCAGCTTCAACAGGAAGAGGTGCTTGTCCAAGCTCGAACGGCCCGCCCTCCTCACCAAAGCGTAGACTGTACCCACATCCAGCTAGGACCGTCACTGTACAACAGCCTTTAATCCAAAGTGTCCTCTGTAGATCCTGAATCAGACCTACGGGTGGCTGTAAAACCATCCGTCTGTGCCCCCGGGTTGAGGCATCTAGGTTAGTGGCTACCGAAGCCCTTCGCCTGTAGGACAGCTGAGGCAGCAACCGTTTCCATGCAGACTGTCTGGCACACACCTCCTCCACACCTTCCCAGGTCTGAAAGACATCAGATCCTAGTAAAAGCATCTTCGTCCCATTGCTGCCCCACTGAAACCTCCCTGGTTACTGCAGAGCGTTTGAAGCTGACCTGCCCATAATGAATCACTTTTCTCCACATTAGACCCTTAGCTGCTGAGGCCCACTCATGCACATTTACAGTGTTTGAGAGAACCTCAACAACACTGTCACATCCTCTACATTTCCTAACAAGACTGGATCCCTGGATGCCCGAAAACCCCTGGCACAGAAAAACCAGCAGGCCTCACTTGTAAGGGACATTGGTTCAAATGCCAGACAATATACAGTAACTAGTACTAAGAACCCCCTCTGCAACTAACTCAGTCCTCAGTCTGGGAAACTAGCTCCACTGACCCCCCTCCTGACCCCTCAACTAGTACTGAACACCTCCTCCTCAGTCTGGGACACTAGCTCCACTGACCCCCCTCCTGACCTCAACTAGTACCGGGAATCTCCTCCCCTGTCTGGGAAACGCCATCCCCACCAAAATCACAGCAACTCTAACAAGAACTACTATACCAAATTCTACCACGTAACAAAGCTAAATCATGCATATGAAAAGAAAAGAAACACAGGCCGTCCAACCCCACATGGGAATCGTACTCTCACATCTCCCAGCATGCACTCATACTCCCAGCATGCAGAGAGAGAGAAAGAGAGAGAGAGAGAAAGGGGGGAGGGAGGGCAGGAAAGAGAATGGACAGAATTAAAGGAGTGAGACAAGGTAATGTTGGTGTAGATAAGCTATGATTAAAGACCTTCAAGAAAACCAGACGTGCTGGGTTGATGCAGCTAACTGTTCACTCATCAGCCTGCTAATGGGCCAGGGGAACAGGGCCATTGTTTCAACATGGGAACCCAGATGTTTCAATTTGGAATGCCCCCCCACTCTCCTCCGCCCCTTCTCCCCTCCTGTGAAAGATTGCAGGGTTCAAGAGAAAGAGCGAGAAAGCGATAAAGCCAGAGTGAACGAGAGAGAGAGAGGGAGAGAGACAGATAGACAAAGAAGGGGAAGAAAACAAACTCATGTGAAACACAGCTGCAACCCGCTGAACCTTTAATTGCCAAACTTGTCCCTCTTTGGCGGGACTCAATTATGATGGCAAATTGCGAATGATTGAATAGGTAAGGCTGACAAACAAGCGAGTACAGCTTCTCTCGTGGTGGGGGCTTCCGATCGTTTCCTCGTTCGGCTAACCACACCTCTTCCCTCCAGGCTCAGTCCTAATGATACCAAACCAGGGAAACCAGACTAAGAATGGAGTTGTCTTCATCCCGTGCCCCCCCCCTCCCCCCATGGGCATTCCAGGCAGTTACCGTGTAACAGTGATAAGGAACCTGACTCAGCCACAGTCAGAAAGTCAGGGGGCCAGCTTATAATTATAGTCATTTAAAAAAAAGTATGCTGTACAATACAAATTGACCACAGCTAAAGATGAGATGCGTTGTTAAATTAAAAAAAACATTGTCGTATTTTGGTGGCAAGGCGACACAATCAGATGACCTCTCTTATTTTGTTTGTGGTGTGTATGCCGACACCTGATCTAGTTTAGTAACACCCCCTGACAAGGAAAGATACGGAGGAGTAGGGAACAGACTGGAGACACACCTAAACAAATAGATGCGAGTGAGTCAGAAAAACAAAGTGCTTTGTTGTCAGCTTGTTGGATTAATAAAGAACGAATGATTAAATCTGTTGGCTGGGCCCTAATGAGTGTATGGGTATTGCTAATACAGCTACGGAATAATTGTTGTGTCATTTGAAATAATTAAACAAATATACATATAGATAGACTTTTAATCATAGTGGACAAAGGAGGTTCACAAGGGAAGCAGAATGGTGAGGGGAATGTACACAGCAGTTTCGGAATAGTTCCTCTGATTTTAGGACGATAGGACGACAAGGTTAACATTTGGAAAAGGGTATGTTAGGAAAAATTATATAATTCTGCTGCTGATGAATATACCAAAAAAGGAGGTTCTACGCAAAACCATCTTATTTATTAGTTTTCTCAGCATAGTGTCTCCAAATCCATGAGGAAGACTTCAATGGGGGTTAACTTGATGTAGCCCCAGCATACGATTTATAATACAATGATAAGCGCTATAAAAGCTGATTAATAAACTAACTTCAAACAAAGATAATCCGGTGTCCTGGAGCAAAGTAACCTTTCGGTCAAGCTAACTGCTATCTACCATGTTTCCTTTATTTACTTGGTTATTTTATCTGGTAAGTTGACTAACACATTGTCATTCGCACTAGCAGCCTGAGGGAAAAAGGGGTTTGAGGGGATGAAAGAGCCAGTTGGAAGCTAGGGATCACTGGGTGGTCATGTTGGTATTAGGGCCAGGTTAGACATTTGGTGTGTTTGCCCGAAAACACCCAAGGAGCATCACTTTACACGTGAAAACATGGATTCACGATAGTCTAATATTACTATTTCAGTGCTTATTCTTTCTTCACCTTTGCCTGTGAAGGGTCCTTCCGCAATATGTTTTCATATGCGGAGGGTTCAGTAAAGCACCGTGTTTTATACGCGTGCGATCACGTGACTTTCCATGTGACTTCGAGTGTTCTTTTTTTTTATCATGAGGGTGGATCAAGGGGTTGGAACGGTTCAGCTGCCATGGAAACAGAGGCGTCAGTCACCTGTGGAAATTGACTCCACGCACTCCAAGCTGTCTTTTTGCCCTTTCCATTGAGCTGTGAGGTTGCATCACAACCTGTAAATGCACGGAGACCTGCTAAAATGATTGTATATTCCAAGCGTTTCACAGATGGTGTTGATGCACATCTCCTGGTGTTTTTTATCAATGCCAAAAGCCACCCACAGCTTTATGTCAGGATAATCCTTGGTAAAGTGAAAATTCAGTCCAGCGAAGATAATGGTTTGAGCTGAGGAAGTCAGAGAAATTACATGCAGGCTTGTTAGTCTCAACAGCATTCTTTAATACAACCCTGTTTCCAAAGAAGTTGGGACGCTGCGTAAAATGCAAATGAATACAGAATGCAAAGATGTGCAAATCGTGTATCCCTGTGTTGAATTTAAAATACTGTAGTACAAAGACAATATATCAAATGTTGAAATTGAGAAATGTTATTGTTTTTGGAAAAATGCATGCCCATTTAGAATTTGATGCCAGCGACATGCTTCATAAAAGTTGGGACAGGTGCGTGTTTACTGCTGTGTTACATCACCTCTTTTGGGAACTGAGGAGACCAGTTGCTATAGTTATGAAAGTGAAATGTATTCCCATTCTTGCTTGATATAGGATTTCAGCAGATCAACAGTTCGGGTTCCCTTTGTTGTATTTTTCATTTCATAATGTGCCACATGTTTTCAATATGGGACAGGTCTGTACTGCAGGCAGGCCAGTTTAGCACACAGACTCATTTACTACGGAGCCATGCTTTTGTAACACATGCAGAATGCCTTCACAGATATGCAAGTCACCCATGCCATATGCACTAATGCACCCCCATACCATCATGGATGCTGGCTTTTGAACTGTGCACTGATAAGATGCCGGATGGTCACTCTTCATTTTAGCCCGGAGGAAGCGGCGTCCATGATTCCCAAAAACAATTTCAAATTTTAATTTGTCAGACCACAGGACAGTTTTCCATTTTGCCTCTGTCCATCTTAAATGAGCTCGGGCCCAGAGAAGGTGATAGCAGT
This sequence comes from Esox masquinongy, assembly GCA_016801175.1. Lineage (NCBI taxonomy): Eukaryota > Metazoa > Chordata > Actinopteri > Esociformes > Esocidae > Esox > Esox masquinongy. Next base: position 24,221 of record JACXGI010005307.1, on the reverse strand, counting down.
TCTGGAATTTAACACTAACCCTATTCCAGTAACCCATTTATGGTAATGGATTACATTGTCTCGTTCACAAGAGTCTGCTGAACACAGCACAAGGAAATCGGTGCACTTAGCACAAACATAACAGAATCAGTAACATTGCTACCACTGTAATATATTAATTACTGTTTTTCTATCAAAACAAAAGGCCACAGCATTATACAGTGAGTAGGCCTAGCATATAAGCTGTTTGAGTTAAGCATTCTCTTACTTGAAAAGGCTTGAATGACGTGCAAAAGGTGGATATCCGAATATAAAGAAGGTGGCCAATTTTCCATCTTGGAACTTGTCTGCAATGTAAAATTGTCTGAAAACCGAAGCAACAATACTTATTATTAATGCTGATAGCTGGATTTTTTTCTTTGGTTACTGGCTTTGACTTAAACATTTTTAAACAGTGATTCATTCATTATTTCTTTGAATTCTCTGATGAATGTGTTCCTATCCACAAAGATACCCTTGAGATATTTTTGAAATTGAGAAGTGCCTAGTTTCTCAGTGATGCAGAGAGTGGTAATTACACTTCTATTTTGGTGTACTGAACTTTGCTATTGTTTAAGATTTTGAGTTAAAAGGGGATTTATGTTCAAAAGCTGGAATTCCAAATCGACCTGTAGTCTGGGCTGCCCAGGTCCTGCTACCATTCAACTCCAATGGAGCTGTCTGTTACACTTACATAATCAGCAGTGCGCATGGCAAGTTTTGTGTCTTTGGCAAGAACCAGAATTCTGAATATTATTTTTTGATGTTAGCTGGTAGATCTTTTATATCTCCAATATGAATGTGAGACTGCCTTTCACAGTACATTCTAACCAAGGCCAAAGATCCAGGCGCCAAGACATCTAATATTTCAAGTTCTGTGTGCACAGGCAAAAATCATAACAAGTTTCTCAAATTAAAAACGATGTTCAGAAATGGAAGGTTGGACACATTTGAATCATGTTTGCTTTCCACGTATCAAGATAAGTGCATGTGTCTGACAACCAAGCATCTTTCAGGAGTTTTGACAATGAAAGCCTGGCTTTTCGTCAAGTGCCTTGTATTAAAACATGAGTCTGCTCTTCCTGAAGTTGGCCACCCTGGAATTACACTGACCACAGGAGCCGTATCACAGTTTAACCACCCAGGTCCAACACGAGCTCTGTGGGGTCAGGGTGAGTGGGTTGTCAGGGCAGATCCCAAACACTTCTGGGGATAGTTCTTCTCACAAATACATAGATGAGCCTGAATGGTTTGAGCTTCATCACCCATCTGTAAAAACATGAGACTCTCACACAGACACACTGTATGTGTATTTTTTTTTCTATCACACAAGTCTCACGATCACTTAGAAGGTAATTAGTTATTTTACACATAACATCAAAGGAACTCATTGATGCATGAATGTTATATGAAAACCATATACATTAGCATATACATTACGCATGTTCACAACTAATTCACAACATAATTTTGTTTGCGTTGGCAATTTAAAAAAAAAGCATTGTTGACGTTCTTCATGTGGTACTTCAATGCGGGCTGATTTAATTTGTTTCCAGACCACCATTTCTGCCACTTTAGGCAGCTTACTTTTGAAATATATCATCCACTACTCACAAATACAAAATAAATATTTTACAAATATGTGTTAGCATACAAATCCGACAGAAAGCAGTCCCACATAAATTAAATTTAGTACTGGGCAGTGAATGTAGATAGCATAAAAAATAACTCTGGGAAGCTACTCCAATGACAGTCATACTTTCCTTACTTTAACGTTTGGTCACCTTTTGACACTAAGGACTGCAGCCCCAATCCATGCGGGTTAATGGGTTTCATATGAAGAAAATATTGCCACCTATCTCATACAATGAATACACTAGAAATTTAAGCTCATTTGAACTCCTGGAAGAAATTCCAGAGCACGAAAAAATAAAAAGTAAGAATAAGAAGTATTTTGGTATAGAATTTATATACATGTAATTCTATACCAAAGCCCTAAAAATTGTGAGAATATTTTTTATTGTATAGGGACAAAGAAAATTGCAGTAGTGGGAAGGAGGAACCTGTCGTTTCCATAGATTTGCAGCACTTTATGCCATGGACAATAGGTGTCTCAAACATACATACACGTGTTCACACAAACAAACACACATGCATACCTACATGCGCGCTCACAGTTTCTCCCAGCAGCATCTAGTCAGGCAGGAATTCAGCATGACTGATGGTGTGTGTGTGTGTGTGTGTGTGTGTGTGTGTTTACTTCAACCATAGGTAGTGAAATGGATGAGAATTCATGGGTTTATACAGGGTATATGCCATATCCTTGGTTGTGCCTGTGTAGTACTTCAGATGTCCTCAGTGGTACGGTAGCCCTTGCTAAATAATGACTAGTGAGGACATTTAGCCATTCCTCCATTCTCTTCAAGGCTTTTCAGACTTCGGGTTAAGGTTTGAGGTAGTGTTCTAACTGGGCTTAGGGATTAAACTTAGGGTTAAATTTAGGCATTAAAGATTAGGTTCGGAAGTTAGGGTTAGGCTTAGATTTTGGGGTTAAACCTTGTTGACAAAAAGTCCTCACAATTATAGTAAAACAAGTGTGTGTGTTTGTGTTGTAAAGTCGTACATGAATATAATAACTTCTAAGGCTTCACCAAAACACCTTCCCAATGTTGATTCGATAGTGGACATACTTGATAATGATCTCTACCCTGTGAGCCTTTACGCACAGACTCTTGCTACTTGATACGTTTAGTACGCCAGACAAAGTTTTCAAGTTTCAGATTTTCGTTAAACATTCAAAGCACTGTGGACCAACCTTGACCTGCTCATATAGCCAGACATAGCATGTTAACTTTTAACAACTAAACCCGTTGGCGTCACGTCACCCCTGCTACACACACTGAACACACACACAATCTGCTTCACGTTAACTACATCACTAAGTCAGTACGACATGAGTGTGCACACTGATGAGTGTTTGTGTGTGTGTGTGTGTACAGTACGTACATGCACGTGTAAGGTTATGCGTGTGGCTTGACAGACTCTCCCAGAGTGTTTATTAGACGATATGGAACAGTGAAGCCCAGAACTGAGTGAGCGGTCGGCTACGTGGAGTAAATGGAAACCATTGTTTCTATAAGGAGGAGATTTCCCCCCCAGAGGTCCCCATGCTAGTCTTTTGATTGATCAGGGTTTACAGGGGGGAGGCCATAAGGACATGTCCAGGCAACACATTGGTTTGTCCATCCCGGGCAGGAGTTCCAAGCTGGCTAGTTGATATGCTGTCTAGTTGGCTGTCTGGAGGTCCCCGTACGTGACAGTGGGGACAGTGGGGTTGTACTGAGACGATTCCTACTGAATGCTGCTTTCCACCGGACAGCAAACTGGCCTTCATGTTGAAGGTAGCTGACATGTCTGTCACATGGAGAGGTGAACGGACGGACGGATGGAACCTGGGAAGGGGTCAGGCTGGAGGAGCACGGTGGGGGAGAGCTCCGGGATCCTTGAGGTCAATAGAATTCAATGATGAAAATCTGATCAGCTACTCAACAGTTGCTGTGGTGGAAAACATGTTTTTTTTCTTATAATTTCCGTATCAGGACACTCAGTTCTGGATAAAGTTTTGCCAAGAGAAAGAAAAACAAAACGCATGCGCCTGCAAAATAAAACAATTAACCGCTTGTTGAGTTGTGCAAGCGGGAGCTGGAAGACCGCCACGCAGTATAGAAATACAATTAAATGAGAGACTAGAAAAAGTACAGGTGGTTACACCAGTGTGAAGTGTTATTTCAATAAGTTTTGCAAATTTACTCGAAAATGGGAAGCAGGCTGGGTCCTCAAAGTACATAGTGGCCCAACAAGGACCCTAAAATGATGCCTAGGCAGAGGATAGACAGGACAGACTGGATAAGGATGATAGCTTATCAACTGAATGTAATTATACTTTTTCCCCTTCTATTTCCATTCATCAGTTTGCGGTGGTGAAACGTGCGTGGGTAGCTAACAACGCCCAAAGAAGTGACTGATGCATACTTCATGAATGATTGTGTTGTAATATGACGGAAATTATGGGACAAAACTTTAGAGCACAAGAAAAACAGAGATAATCAGCTAGGCTACTAAATGGGGATCATGTAAAACCTGTCATTTCTTCCTTCCTGGAACACTGAGGACAGCCTCATTTTTATTTGGATACAGTGTGTTTTTTGCAAGTTCTCTCAAATGTCTTAACATTTGAGAGAAAGCCAGAACTTTATCTTCTATCATCAACTCTATTCAGAATCCTCTAAACTCCACTCAGTATCCTATCCAAGTGTCCAAGTGGATTCAACTGGAATATTTATTTAGACTAGCATATTTCCTCGTAGACTTAGGCCTCAGAGACTAAACTATTGGTTGCCTTCAAAAGCAGTTATTTGCCTTGATACATTTACACATTCATCCCAAATCTGATCCAGTAACGTTAACAATCAGATCTGCCATATAGCTTGAAGATTGAAATCTGTTTGGCAAAATTAGTGGTAGCCAGAGTGACCTGTGGAACCTGTCATCTAGGTTACATTTCTGTGTTATTATAAATGACACAGCTAATGTGCCATGACTTGTGGTTTCATTATAATGCATTCATGTAAAGCTTCGGCATCGTGCAAAACAACATCCCTCTTGAGCAAAGCACGCATCCGAAATATCTCATTCTTATGCAAAGGCATAGATTCATTATGGAATTAGAAGAGGTCCTATGACAGTGACCTCTCATTATGGCGTGACGCCTGGCTAACCAGCCGTGACTGATGGTGGGCTCCCAGGCTCAGGGACGAGCACCGACACCTTCCCCAGGGTTTCATTTGGACCATCAGCGAATCCTTTTTCCCTGGGACAACATTACCCACGGTATAGCTACCCACCTGGCAGCCGCTGGAAGGATGGTCCAGTCGCTCAGTGCTAATCGCTAATCAATCAATTTAGCTATCTATATTTGTATAAAGTATGTGTCCTTCTCTATTTCTATCAAACTATCGTGCTCCTCCGCAGTGTCCGTAGTTACATGGAAGGATGATATTTTAGCCTCTTGGTCCTGAAGTTATTTCTCCCGCCGGACGTTGAACCGATGCTGTATTCGCGCGTGGGGATTAAGAAGTCCAAATACCTGTCAGCCTATGACGCAGTGGTTCCCCGTTTTTGTTTTTGTTTATGACAAATAGCTTTGTGGAGGCCTCCACCAATACGCTGGGCTACTGTTAATCTGACATCGCGGGTGTCACTGACTGCCGCAGCACATCCCCACCACATCCGGTTTGGAGGGGATATTCATTTAAGTTGAAGATGCTATTATCTCAGAATTTTTATTTTTTTTCTGTTTTCTACTGACAGCCTAGAAACAATTGTGGCAGTGCTGAGGATCAGAGAAGGGAGAGAGCTACGCTGTATTAATCCTCAGGTTACTTTGAGACAAAACAGGAAGCAGATTAATTATCTTCCGTGAAGACTAGATGGCTGTTTCTGTCTGGTAGACCAACACAGCTAAATCAACTAAGACCGGATAGCACCTCTGTCCTTCACACACACAAACACACACACACACACACACACACACACACACACACAGGTTGGGTATTTAAGCCCTGAATAAATTGACAGGCAGCTCTGTCTTCAAGGCAGTGTGAAGGCAATTGCATGCAAGGAACAATGAGTGACAATGGTGACTAGATAGTTAGCAGGGTAGTTGGGAGACAGTGCTGCTTGAGAGACATCATTCCAGGCTTACATTTCCCACAATCCTCGCCCACCTGTCCTACCTCCACCTTGTCGGTCTGTTAGTGTTTACTTCATACCCTCATATACTTTTTTCTGTCCATGACACAGACCTCACAGAGCAGTTCTAAAAGGAGGAATTACTCACCGGGTAAAGTGACAAAAAAACTTCCCCCGCAATTTCCAAAACATAAATGTTTAGACAGAATGGAGACTTGCACCCCTTCATCAGCTTTAACGAGAGAGTTGGAGACAGAATTACAATGGGGAATGTCACAACATTCAATTCAAAGCCCAGAGCCTCCTGTAGATGAACAAGCAAAAATAAAAGAATGAGTAAAAGAATGAAGAAAGGCAGTAGGTGGTAGAATGAATGGCCTGTGAAAAATAAAAATAAAAAAACATGGGAGACGAGACTGTAGTTAAGTACAAGTGATTTCTGGGCCTCCGGGGATGATTATGCGAAACTTGTACAAACACTGGTTCACCCAAGGTCCCAATGCCAAGAACAGCACTGTTTGATTGGAAAGCTAGCGAGCAGGGCTCCACTGCACCTACCTTGAATAGGCAATCTGCACTTCTGGAACCAAAAGATGACTATTCAATAGAAAAAGGGAAAGAATGGAGAGGAGAGAATAAAGGGTCCAAACAGAGGAGAGAGGACCGTGTGTGTGTATGTGTGTGTCTGTGTGTGTGTGTGTGTGTGTGTGAGTGTCTCTCCTTCTGGGGCCCCACAACCCTTTGCCATCCTCGCCCTCCCAACACCCTGCCAACCTGGTGTATGTACGTCTTCAGAGGTTTTAGTGTAATGAGACCCATCGAGACAGACTCGGACTAATGATAGAAGAAGGGAAACGCCGGGGCTGCTGTAAGTCATGACAAGGTTCGCTTGCGTGAGGCACAGGAATGGGTGAGAGGGCAGACAAACCCTCTGCAAAAACAATCCTTACTTAATATTCATGCAGTGTCTATATTCTGAATACTTGTCCTGCGTCTATACACTTCTAATTCTGGAAAGTCAAAGCAAACCCGTAAGGGCTCTCACCCTAGTGGTCATTTTAGCTTTTCATCAGTAACCGAGAGCAGTCTGCGAGTTCATTTGACCTTTGGCAAAAATAAGGTTTGTATCTGGTTAAGATCCTATGAATGGGAAACAGTCTGTATCAGTTTGTATCTGTTGTATACGATGAGGACTTTTAATGAATATAACTGAACTGAAACAGTGACACGAAAACAGAGACAACGTTACACAGGAACAATAAGCAAACACAAACACAGGCGAGACACACTAGGAAGGGTGGGACTTTCATGGGGACAGTGATCTGGAACACAGTGATCAGGGGCGATAACAACAAACAGGTGTCCATGATCCCAATGAGGGAGAGAGGGTGTTGGATCTCACTTCAGCCACCACTGCTGTGCCACGATGTGACACAATCAATGTTTCTGTGTTCGTCAAGTTTCCATTTTGGGACAGCTTGTTTGCAACTGTATATGCAGCCTCTGGGAGTTTCGAAACATAATTTATGTTTTAACGCAATGCAGATGACACATAGCTTAACATTTCAATGAGCACTGTTTCAGTCATAAGGAAGCAGATGGTGAATAATTTTTTTTTAGAAAACAGAGATGTTAACAACAAAAACATCTGCTGTTGCTTATGACATCTTGATGATTTTACTGGACCATCTAAAATTAGAACTTCAGTAACCTTGGCTCTGATCTCTCTTTGCGTATATGTATAGATTTTTTAAATGTATACAAAGATTCGGTTGCAATGATCTGTCAATCGATGTGAGAGACTTAGGCCCTACTTAAGTCTAAGCTGAATACAAACTTCTGTTGTTGCCACGATTCAGTGTTTTCTGACCTGCTGTAGGGGTGTGGATGTGAATGGCCCTGGATTGTTGAACCAACGGAAATATGAATAAATAATAAAAGAGATACGTTTTGGGAGGAAGGCATGTGCCAGTTCAGGATACAGTACTCATACACAAACCCATGTCCAAAAAGTATAAACACTCTGTACAGGGAGGGGCTGAAGTCAGTTGACTCCAGATCCTGTTATTGCTTTTCAGTCCTGTTCCTCCTCTGTATCCTCCGAAAGCCGTGCGGCGGACCTCTGAAGAAGCAAACCACTCAGAAGGGTTCTTACCTCGTAGGTTTTTAACGGGCTCTTTCATTGTTGACTGCAGAAGAGAAAGGCAACCGGGGATACTAGAGTGTGTACTCGAGTGTGAATTCACAAACACACACAAACACCAGTGAGTTGGAAGCAGACTGCGTGGATCTCTCCTTAGGTCATAGGTTGTATTACTTGGTCTGTCCTTTGATTTAACGTTCCCTGTGATAGGCCCTGGCGGGACGTAAACAACGACCAACAGCAACGTAAACCACAGCAGGTAAACATTCAGAACAGTATAAAACAACTGGCCTCGGGCCTTCATCGATTCACTTCAGTACAGCCCAGAGTTCCCACAGAAAAATAAATAAATAAACAAAAACACATATTTTGGATGAAAATATTTGCTTGTGTCCATTATACCTGATAGGTAGAAAAGTTAGACTCACTCCGGCTGGATTATGCTGTGCAACATCCGAAAGTTCCTAACGCCGGAAGTGGTAGAAATCCCAATCAAGGCACGTCATCTCTTGTCTAGACTACTGTGTGTCTCCACTGACTTGGCTTCCTACTTATACCAGCAATCACCTGTGACTTATACTGTATCGCGTCTAGTGTTAAACTCTGTTCTCCTTTGGCAACCTTCCTCCTCCGTAAACTCCGCTGGCTTCAAGTTGAAGCTCACATCATGGTTGAACAAGCTTTTCCCTAAATCCATGTTCCGTAAATGTCTGAAACCCTACTCCTCTTTGAAAAGTATTTTAAATGATGCAACTCGTTTCATGTAACTTGTTACACTTGTCTTTTTCCCACCACAGTACTACTGATTTTGCTGATAAATACTTTGTTGAGGAGTGATGATGAACTCTCCATTTTTTAATTGCCCAGGATAGTGAAGCTTTCAAAGCCAGGCTAGTGGGCTTGATTCCCAAGAGGGACCTGTACAGAAATGTAATCACTCTGTAATGTTAGTTGCTGTGGATAAGAGTCTCTGCTAAAATGTAAATAAAAGCATCTGCTAAATAATTTAAATGTGAAATCTTTGAGGTCAGACACTAATAATGATTTAAGAGAATCTACCTCTCATGTTGTATCTGAGATGGCTAGCCCATTTGAGATGAGTCACAGGAGTGGGAAATTGGAAATCAATAACAAACCTCGCAGGAATTAGATGTCTACAGAAAGTACATGATGGACACAAATTACATTACTCTGAGGCCATATTGGTAAAAACAACATTCTATTTTTTTTTTTTATTATTGTGCGAAAGAGATCATTATATTGGTTGTTTCTTCCACTGTCTTAACAAGGTCGTTGATGGTGCAGATGGCATTTGACCAGCGCCCAACCGTTTTTGTTGATATGAAACAAATACTTTTCATGGATAGCATGCAGGACACACACATCTCTGCCCTGGCCAGCAACTTACATGGAACTGGGCCTTTATCGGTCTGTTCTGGTTCTGTAAAGGTGGGAGCGCAATAATAAATGCATTCCCCAGGCTTTATCCGGACCCATCTGGAACAACAGCACTCTGAACTCCGCACATTCTCTGTGGGACGAGGACGAGTCGTAAGGACGCTCCCTGGACAAGGGTCACATTCAGACACAGCTCACTGTGAGGTACAGGGCTCCAAGAGGATGGGGAACATCATTTTCAAAGATTTGTGAAGGAGCTAATATGAGAAGGAGAGTAGGAATAAAGGGGGGTAGGTTAGGGAAAGCTAGGTTTAGTGTGTGTATATGTGTGTGTGTGTGTATGTGTGTGTTTGTGTGTGTGTAAGTGTGTGTGTAAAGACATTCAGTGAGGCCCATTAAATGATTCCAGAGAAGGAAGTTAAATAGCACAAGGTCTCGTCCTGTCGGACTAACCAACATGGACAGCTTCCGCGGCAACGCAAGTGACTGGCAGAGGGTCACTTTGCCAGCTGCCGGGGAGGAATGCCGATTGGCCCGAGAGCCAGGTGAAGCAGGTAACACCCGACGCTGATACAGTAACTGATGAAACCACTCCGTGCCAACACCGTACATGCGATATGCCAGTAAGAGGATTGTACTTTTTGTAACCCTTATGGATCACCGATAAAACTAGGGTGTGGATTAATCCAATCACCGATGCTAGAAAATAAGCCTGAAACTTCTAGGATCTCCAGTTCACCACTGTCCCTATGCTGAATATTACATTACAACAGAGAGGGAACGAGATGGAGAAACCGGGTTTTCGGGAGAGAGACAATGAAAAACAAAAGAAGAGAGAGACACAAAGACGACAAGACAAAGGCGGTAAAATGGAAAAAAGGAAACATGAAGAAATGTGATTTAAGAGAGAGTGAGGCCTCCACCGTCTAGTCAAACCTCTCCAGATAATGATGTGTTTGGGAGGCTGAGCTGGGAATCCTGTGGCTCAACAGACAAGAGGCTCTAGCTGCATTTAAATGACTCCGTGTTTGAAGGTCATCTCGCCAGTCCCATAGGTGGACCCCAGGACGGTTGATTCAGTGTTTTGGCGGGGGTGGATCAGTGCGGCCCAGAGAGACCGGCTTGGCTCGGCTTTAGAGAAGGAATTCAATTACGGGAAAATGAGAGGGTAGAAACTCAGCATGGGAGTCAGTCTCTCCTGTTTGAATAATAGATATGTTACTATAAACCCTCAATGACACATACGTGTCTCTTAACCTTGTCCTAAACGGAAGACAAATAAAGGAGAAGATGGGAAGTAAACAAATACTAGAATGGGAAAGACGAAAAAAAAAGACGAAAAAACAGAAGCCGAAGCAAAGACTTTGGCAGGCACAGACAAAAAGACAGGGTGATGAATCGACCTACCTGGTAATTCTTGCAGCAGGATATTTTGGGGAGATCATGTTCGAACCCAGTTGCTAACTGTAAGACACTCGTGTCTCTTCCAATGAGAATGTAGTGTCCGGGAGAATTAGCGATGAATGTTCAGGGTACACAGAAGAGACACTGGGTGAGGTTACACTCATTTTACAGTACACACCTGCTGACAGACACTGTCAGAAGACTCCCTGAGTGAAGACCTGCCACGTTGCTCTGAGAATAAGTTACTGTCTGCACAAGTTTAGTGCACTTAACGCAATGAGGTGCGGGAGGGTTAGCCTAGCATTTACAGCACTGGAAGGTTGCTGGTTGGAATCCCAAATATGACAAGATACTACATGTAAGGCAACACATTATCAGAACTGTCCATTGAAGTTATTATACCATGACAAACTGAATGCTAGATGAAGTTTGGTTTGATCGGCCTGCCAAATGTTGATATCTTCCCAGTAGTAGATCATTTCACCAGTTCATTGAAGAGAACGCAGGGCCAGTGATCCGGTTGGTGCCCTCTAAGCATACTGCTCTGTGAATTATGCATTAGAAATTAACAAACGTCTTCAGCCTCTTTGATTTAAACAGGCTTTGCAAACAAAGGTACAATGGCTATGTAGACAGGATGTAAATATGATGCAAGGCAACAGCTGACCTTAAGATGTTCCTGGGCGATGGTGTCATCGTCCTCTGAATGTCAGGTGGTTGTATCATGGTCATCTACATGTCAGGAGGATGCGTCATGGTCATCTGGGTGTCA
>JACXGI010005307.1:0-12635 GCA_016801175.1 Esox masquinongy | reverse complement strand
TGTTTAGATGTTGTGTTATAGTCCACTGAATGTCATTGGGATGTCCACTGTTTGCTGGGAAGTGCTTATTTATTCTGTTTGATATCTTCTCCTTTCAACCGATCTGTTTCTGTCAGAGAGGAACCAGGGTTTACAGTTCACCATCATCACCCACACATTCCCTGCTGATCTCTCCACCCCACTGCTGGCTGGCTGACTACAACTACACTCGAACCAGGCCTGGTTTATCTAGCTGAGCACTTATTAGCTTTAGCATTGTTTGACTGGGACTTGCACCAAAGCCCCTCTCTCTCCTAACTCACTGGGCCTAGAACCAAAAGCATGCATCTCAATCACTGACGTTTTTGGCCAGAGGGGGAATGTCTCGTTCTTGCTCCTTCTGTTGTTTCTTTTCAATTTAGTTCTTAGTCTTTCAACAAAATTATCTGAGGCACCTCTTGGCAAGCATCTAACCTACATTCCTGGCCAACTCCTTTGAGTGTTAAAGTTGAGTCGAGGTCTGTTCTGTTCGGGGTTTGATATTTCCTCGTCTAGTCAGGAAGCGGTTCGTGTCAGTCCAGGACTCATTATGTGTCGAGCTCTGACAGAGAGGAGAGAGGCTACAGCACTTTCATGCTGAACACACAAACATGCAACCACGCACTTTGGTTTTTCTACAATTTTGAGGTCCCAAAAAGTTATTCCCATTCAATATTATAATTTAACTAACCGCTAATCATATACCTAAACTTGAACCTTTCTGTAATGCTAACCCCAGTTGCAATTCTATCCTCGATTCCAACCTTAAACCTAATACCTGAACCCTGACCCTTAAACATACAATAGTATTTTTCCATGTGAGGACTGGAAAAATGTCCTAACTTGGTCTGGAATTAACTGGTTCCACTATTCTTTTGAGAGCCTCAAAAGTACAGAAAAACAAACACACAGACACACGCACGCTCACCGACTCACGCATGCACACACACGCACACATCATAATCACACACCGACACACACACACACACACACACAGAAAGACACACACACTTGCACAGACAAACACAGACACAAGCGTAGGCGACTCCGACTCTGCATTCTGCATTCCTCCTGTCAGGAGAAAACAGACAGGCCAGACACTTGACCTTTTACACCAGACAGCCATGACCCCCCAGGCTCCTTCCCTCTTGCACCCCCGTGTTTGTCTGCATGTGTGGGCGTGTGTGTGTGTGTGGGTGCGTGTTTGTGTCCGTGCGCGTGCGCGTTTCAGAGAGAGAAACTGAGAAATAAAATAAATAAAGATCGGAAGACTCGGAAAGCGTGATCTGTGTCAACAAACGTGCAAGTCAGGGACATGAATGAAATGCCTTGCAGGACACACAGGTCAGACTCATTTTCAGCCCAACAGGCTCAATGCTGACAGAGCTTTCCTCCCCCACTTGCTATAATCAATTACAGGATCAAGACGATCACGCAGCCTGTAGAAGCCGCTTTGCTTGATATGTTCAGTGTCGGCGGCCTTCTTGCTAACTCGTCGCTACAGCCCTCTGTTTTTACCCCACCAGAAGACATCTGTATTCGAGGGGAGAAAATAAAACGTTAAATTCAACCGTGCAAGAGAGCAGGAAGCAGAAGCGTCCTTTTCAACCAGCGGACCCCAGAAAGCTATCGCACCACACAAAGAAGGGAGCAGCAATTACCAGGGCATCTCTGAACCATACAATTAGCTTCAAAATGACAAGACCAAAATTATCCTTTTTTCGGGCCCTTTTTTGCCAGCATGTGCAGTGGCGTGTCTACCAACCTCTAGCATGAAGAAAATAAAGAGAGAGAATAGGAAAAAGATGAGGAGCAGAAAGCGTCCCCCTGCTGTAATAGTCCACACACACACCATGTAATTAACCATCCTTGACATTTCATGTGGAATGATGACAGCCACGCTAGTGTGAATAACAGAGCTGCTATTACCAGGGCTATAGAGTATGCCTTTACAACTCCACAGCATGTAGTGGTATGGGAACTCACCTGTGTGTGTGTGTGTGTGTCTGTGCATGTGTCTGTGTGTGTCTGTGTGTGTTCGGTGTGCCTACCATTTACGACGACCACAGCAATGTAGAAATTACAGACGGAAAGTGTGTTTTGCGTGTTTGTTCACATCACAGAAGTGTCAGAGAGAGGGAGTGTGATTATTTTTGTGTCTCTGTAATGGGTGGGTCTGAGCGTGTGCACGTCTAGTGCACATGTTCATGTGAACGGCCCGTTATTACCGAGTGACCTCGACGTGCACCAGTCTGAGCCCGAATCAAGCTACGAATTTTACATTCAAGGCACGAACGATGAAACAAAAAGGTTCACCGAACCTACATTCTCCAGATTTGCTTGCTGAGGCATAAACTCAAACTCATATTTTAAATAATACCTTCTTCTCTAATTTAGTTTCTTTTCTCCACATTCTACCGCATATCCTGGCAACCGGGCGTGTCTGAAAGGCGCAATTACCTTGGCGACGTCTTGCCATGGCGACAGGCCTTGCCATCTCCTATTAAGAGAAGCTGAAATGGATTTGATGGTGCAGATAAAGCCAGCGAGCTGTTCATTAGTGGGTCCCCTTTTCTTTCATTTTCTCTTTCTCCAACCATTATTCCATTAGCTAAACTGACCAGTAAATGAGCCTCAGCTCCCCATTCTCAGAGAGCTGGGTTTTTTATTCTTAGAAAAAAAGAGACAATTTCACCTGGAGACCAGATGTAGCTTGAAGTGATGTTGGAGGGCCAGTGGGGAGGCAGTATTTCCTCTAAGTGTAAAAGCCCAATGCCCCAGGGCAGTAACGGGGACATTGCTCTATGTAGGGTGCCATCAGTCAGAAAGGATGTTAACTTTGTGTCTTTGTGAAGGTGCCGTGTTGTCTGCTGTCATTTTTGGAGCGGTGAAACTTTCCTGGCTATCGCTTAATCCAGATGCTGTTGCACTTTCACCATCACTGGCAGTCCTGTGCGTGAGGTTTCACCATTGCATTGCTCTTTCCTCATGTATTGGCGGAGATGACAGACATGGTCAAGTTGTGAACAAAAACTTACACATTTCCTTTTAACAAGCTAGAGAACAGAGAGCATGTTGACAGAGACAACACAATGTGTTCCATTCTTAAATATTTTTTGGAACAATTTCAAAAATAATATTGACTTTTTGTAATTTTTATGCAAAGTGTGGATCTCAGTGCTTGTTTTTAAATTACACCTTACGATGTTTGTATTAATGTTAATTCTGTTTTAATGTATTTATTTATGGAAATATTTTTTTACATTCTGACAACATTGAACCATGGACCAAGCAACCAAGGAATTAGTACAGGAAACATTGAGTTGAAAGATGGAAGAAAACACAGAAGAATGTTGTTTCTTAAAGATACATACTCAGATTTGTGTCAGTTGGTTGTAAAATAATTTCAAGGCTAAATGAGGTATAATATTGATTTCACATTCTATTGTTTTTTATTGCACTAGTCCAAAATTCGATTTGAGAGTCACTTTCTTATGACATCATCAGCACTTTATAAAATATACAAGCATGTATGGACCTTTAAGTAAAAGTAAAAAATAAATAAAAAGAACACAAGATAATAAGTGTATATGGTCAAGACATTTTACTGGGCAGAGCATTTTCCAGAGCCGACGTTGTGGGAGGGTTTTATGCAAAATAACTGCAGGACAACTGCATCCCAAGCTCTAAGAAACATACATTCTCAGAACACACTGTGCTAGATGGGTTAGCAGACACTCATCCGGAACGGCTTACAATTGTGAATGTCTATTTTCGGGGCTCCCCGACTCAGAGACAGGAGGAAGGAAGTGGGGTTTTCAAGCTTCAACAAACAACAAGGCTCCATGGGACAGGTCTAAAATCTTTGTTTCTGCTGTGGACCCTTTTAATGAATAATGAACAAAACAGACATTCAAACTTCATAGACTGGGAACATGGGGTGAGGCCACAGGGAGGAAAAGTAAGAGAGAGAGAACGAAAGAAAGAGAGATAGATGAAGCAAGAGAGAGAGAGAGAGAGAGAGAGAGGGAGAAGGAGAGGGAGAAAGAGATAGACGGGGAGACAGAGAAAGGGCCGCAGTGAGGGAGGGAGAACGGGAGGCATAGTATGAGGGAGAAAGAGAGTGGGTGATTGAGAGAGAAAGAGAGGGAATGAGAGATCAAGATAGAAATGTACTGACAGAGGGGTAGGGGGGAAAGAGTGAGAAAGGAAGACAAAGAGGGAGTTTAACTTAAAAATTGGCACAGAAAGATAACCACAGGTTATCTGGCCCCAAGGGGAAAGCTGAAAGTGAATAATAAAACATACACATCAACAATTGGTGCAGTGGGGTTAAAAGTCAGAGAGTGATTGAACACAGTTGGACACTGGAAAGAGATTTCACTTCAGCTGAATACTTGTGTGAAAGACTTTGGCAACAATGACATAAAAGCATTACATTTTAACTGAGAGTCAGAGTAATAGACACTCGGAGAAAGGGATACAGTGAGAAAGTAAAACACAGATGTAGAGATTGAGAATAGGAGTGATGAGGTACAGAGAGAGAGAGAGAGAGAGAAAAGTCAAATAAAGATATTTAGAAAAGAATGAAAGATGCAAAGTGTAAAAGACAGATGATTGAGAAGAGGAGAGAGATAGAGAGACAGAGAGAAAGACAGAGAGCAGGGGCAAGCATTCCACCTGCATTTCCATAACCAATGACGGTTCCACTCTCTTAATTAGGGTCCATTAGTTATGGAGTAATTATCCAAGCTCTCTGTCGCTCCATCACTAATGGTGAGGATGAGGCAGTGACAGGGTGTTTTCCATCCTGTTTATCATTAGCTTCTCATCATACCTCCGGGCTTATCCTGCAGATGTGTTACATGCCGATGTGTTACATGCTGATGTGTTACATGTCGATGTGTTACATGCCGAAGTGTTACATGCAGATACGTTACATGCCGATGCGTTACATGCCAATGCGTTACATGCAGATGCGTTACATGCCGATGTGTTACATGCAGATGCGTTACATGCAGATGCGTTACATGCCGTGCATTACATGCAGATGCGTTACATGCCGATGCGTTACATGCCGATGCGTTACATGCCAATGCATTACATGCCGATGCGTTACATACAGATGTGTTATATGCTACATGTTATCATTAGCTTCTCATTATACCTCCGGGCTTATCCTGCATATGTGGAGAGTGGGTTCCTCCAGGCATGTGTCTACTAACTTCATTCTTGCCCGCAGGGGCACTAAGAACAGACTGTACTAGGGATCCAAATCTGCTGGCTGTCAGCGGGGGTGAGATGGATGTAATCCCCCCTCTAAGGCGTGCATGCTGGGAGGAGCTCTTAACTTAAGTCCCCTGTCTGAGGCCTGTGTGCCGGAGCTAAGATTGCCTGAGCTCTGTCGTATTGTTGGTCTCCGCAGAACACCTGAGCAACAACATTGCATTTACAAGTGCTGTAGTAGCTGGTACTGACGCCGGGTGACAGGGATGCAGCACAACAGAGCAAACGGATCTGTTACCATAACGAAGCCACGACAGCTTAATACCGTTGCTGCCGAAATGCCGCAGCCACTGCCCTACTCCGAACGTCTCCGTGTTGGCGACGTCACGCCGGCATGCCAAGTGCATCGCGAGGCCAAATTCGTGAGAGAGCAAAGCGGAGGTGAGCGATGTGGCTGCACCGCGGCGATGCGTGTGTGACGCCATTAACCGCTGCCTCTGGCAACCCGAGGGAGAACATTGGTGCACTAATACAATCCACTGGGGAGACAGGCATCTCCACGTGATCACAGGTCCTATGTAATTTACCGTATACACAGACACATGCACCTCTTCCTCCAGAGGAGCCAAGCAACACACTTTAATAACTTAGCAATAAAAAAAAAATGGTGGATAGAGCAGGGGCCAAAGCACAATTAACACGGCTGTTTTATAACACAGCCTGGCATTGATCGGCCGCAATCAAATGAAACAAATAAGGGTGTTGCCAGAGCGCAGAGCCGGCCAAGCTGGGGGACGTAACTCAGAGGGCTTTATCCTGTTGTATTTCCATGACGGTCATTTGTTTAATGAGGGGGAAATAGGTTGTCCATGTCTACACAGACACAAATGCAAAAGACATTAGCAAGCCCGATGGACCATTTTTTGCCTTATTATATGTGTTTTACCCACAATGCAGTATTTTCTTTCGGACTAGCATGAGGACAGCATGTTCCGCTCGTTGGTTATAGTCATAGAGGCTATGCAGTAGCGTATGTTCAATATGGGACCAGCGTATCATGGGGTCATTACATGCCGCCCATTCAGCCCATTAGTCTGGCATGTTATCCATTCCCTACGCGCTAACTTAAGCAGTCAGCCGCTCCATTCAAAAACTGTGAATAATCCAACAGTAGATAAAGCCTGAAGACATACATAATTTCTCCCTGTGAACACAGAAATCAAATAAATCACATCGGCCTGAGTCAGTGATCCGATTTTAGATTAGGGGTTGTCAAGGAAATGATTTATAACTGCGTACAACCATTAACACTGGATATCATATCAATAACTTAGTGTTAATGCTGATTCCATCATTTTACCATTAGCTAATATCAGTCATTTGGGCGCCACGAATACATTGCAGTCAATGTCAATTACTAGAACGAGAAAGTGAGTTGTATCAATTTCATTTTCAAAGAATATAATATCCTTCCGACGAGAGACAAATGGGGCCAAAACAATTATTAGAATGTGTCAGTGTGGTCTCTACTGGAAGCGTTCACGTAGTGTTTATTATCTTCGAGGTTTATAGAAGTAATAAGAAGTAACAGTAATTGACTGCGCTAACTATTGATCTGACAGCTGATGCGAGCTAATTTTCCCGTTGTTCGAGGCAGCAGTGTGAGACAAGTAATTGTGTATTATCAATGTGACTTCTCTATTGTTCCCTCGATTATAATATGTTGATCGATAACAAGGTGGGCTGGAGTCGATGCACATCTCTCACATTGTTGGAGCCACTCGACTCCCCCCTTTGTTGATGAGGGTATAGTTCTGCCCCAGCCTTCGCTTCCGCTCCCTATATCTCCCCCGCCCCCACACTCCCACCCTCTCCCTGTCTCTTTGCCAGGCGATGGCATGTCCACAGCCACGGAAACGGATTCCCTGGCATACTGTAGTGTGCATTCAACTAGCGCCACAACAGCTTGGGTCTGTGGCCTCGCTAGAATCTGACTGGCCGAGGTTATCGTCCACCATGCTTCCAACCAACTGTGCTTCTGTCTCACAAGTCACAGCCAGTTAGCCAATCAAAACCCCGCGCTCTCTATTCTCGGGCTCCCTATAGGCCAACGACCTCTCTGTCTGTCTATGATGAGTTCCTGCTGCTTTGGCAAAAAGTG
The DNA here is from genome assembly GCA_016801175.1 of Esox masquinongy. Lineage (NCBI taxonomy): Eukaryota > Metazoa > Chordata > Actinopteri > Esociformes > Esocidae > Esox > Esox masquinongy. Next base: position 5,230 of record JACXGI010005307.1, on the reverse strand, counting down.
AATGTGAATTCATAGAAACTTCAAACTATTTCCAGAGATCTCAAAGGGGTTCTTCTTTTAAGGCTAACACTTTTAAGTTTGTCCTGTCTTACCTGTCTGCCTGCTGCCAGCCTGTCTGTCAGTGTGTGTGTGAGTGTGTGTGTGTGTGTGTGTGTGTGTGTGTGTGTGTGTGTGTGTTGGATTGGCCTAGCCTAGCATGCAGTATAAGGCTACAACTGTGTTATTACTGATTTGGCATTGCTACTATACAATTTTCAGTCTGTCCTACTGTTAATGGACTGGCTTTGTGAAGTGACGTGAATCAGATAGATGGTTGTGATTAGTCCACAGCCACGGCCTTATTGTCTACTGTGCGTTTTTTTTTGTTTTTGCTTTTGAATTCATTTCCATTTTCAAAGAGCATTACAAAACATGGAATCCTAATATCGCTGAAATGACAATGAAAGATATTTACGAAATGTAAATGTAATGTTTTTTAGTTACTGGTGAAGAAAGGGGAATAATCAAGTTAACTGGAGGCTTGGTATGATTAGACCATTGTGATAAAAGGAACTTATTTTAAATTTCGCCACGACACCAGAATTTACAACGCTGCTCTTACGGAAAGCACTGTGGGATCTTCCGGGACCACAGAGTCGGGACATCTGCTTAATTATCAATGTCCAATCTGAAAGATGTCTTATAAAAATGTCCCAAAAACAACGTTACATCTCAGTTTATAGGGAATAACGTGATACAGAGCATGTAGAAATAACACAGGCTCCATACAGAAAGCATCTCAACACATTGTACTAATCTTGCATAGGTGCTCCTAATTGTGGTGCTTGAAGTTAGGAGGACCGGTGTTAATAGTCAAACTTTAACATGGCATTGTCCCAGACCGGAGATAATGGCAATCAGACAATCACTTCTTCCTCAAGCCGACGGGGGCACTAGGTTTCCTCGCATTTTCAAATTGTCCAAGGAATCCTGGGAAAGTTGCAGGGTCAGTCAAATGCTACTTGTAGATAAAGAGCGAGAAACGTAGAGAGGAGAGAGACAAGTAGTGATGAAAATGCTTGACATGGCATGAAAGCATTTTAATTAACGTACCTGTTATCAGACAAGAGCACAAGGATGTGCTATATTTAATTAGTAGGAGTTTCAAGAGAATTACCACAGAAAATGTGTCAGGCATGAACATTTTCCATAGCCAAACACTCAATACTGAGTACTTATCTCCTTGGATGATTCTACTTCCTCACGGAAAGATTAGAAGCAGGGGTTCTTAAAGGTTTTCAGTTTGGCAGTCATGAGAAGTTAAACATCCACCCTTGGTGGTCTTGCATTGCCAGACTCTTGTTCTCTTGTCCTCCAACTCCAACTTGTCAGTTCTCCCTTTTTTAAAGAGGCAACAAGCTATAGCCGCGAGTTGTGGACTTAAGTCCTTCAGTCTTTTGAATGACACACTGACTTGATATTTTTTTATGAATGCTCACTCTCTCATGTCACATGCAGCATATTGATGTTTTATTGACACCTCTCCATCCATCGCTGGCGCCTTGGCTCACAGCTCCACTGGACTCTGCATCCCTCTTCTCCTGGTCGTTGTTCTCCCTCCTTGGTTCCTGTGTCGTTGGGGCAGGGCAGCGGTCACGGCAGAATGGCTCAGGGTTGCCCTCTTTATGCCCTCTGTAGCTGCCGCCTTCCCCTCTCCAGCTGCTTCTTGGGAGACCCAGAATACCTGCCCAGAATAAATACTGATGGGAGGCGCCTGTGCGGAGGCGACAGCAGAAGCTGCCTCCTGTCTCCGGAATTCTCCAGAACCCGCCAAGTCTTCTTTGGGGGCATTATGGCTGCGTAGATTATAGGCCTGATCACAGAGAGGCAGAGGGAAGGTTTCCGACTAGCACCTTTGGGTCCAAATTCCCACAGAGGACCTTTTTATGAAACACAGCCATCCTTGTGCCACAACACCAAGTTGTCATGTTTTCCACTGAGATGCGTTTTATCCTGGTAAGTTGATAACTGTTAGAATCAATTACACCTTTTTCTATTTCCCCAGTGCTCGAGTAATTAACATGAGGAGCTATACACTGACCCATACATGCTGTATTGCTCCTGTTGCTCTTATAATACAAACCCAAAGGTTTTGAGGAGCACTTGCAACCAATTCCAATTACAAACAACACCAGTCGAGCCCTGCATGTAATCTGTACTGAAGGTACAGCCTCTGCAAGAAATAGTGTGAATTTAAAGTATTACAATTAATTGCACTGAAAATAAACGTACCTATTATTACGTGGTAACTGTTGTGGGAGGCAGCAACGTGAGAGTATTACACAAAAACAAAAATCTAACTTGCTTTTATATTCCTTTCATTTATTCCTATTAATTGAGAATTAACGTCCGGGTATAGTGTATTATTTGAAGTAGAATTTCTTTTAACATTGCATTGTTTGTGAGAGAAAAATGGTCAGCGTTGATATGAAAACATGTATGGAGTGCACCTCTCTACACTACAAAGCAACACTATCGATTGCTATAATAAATGGAAAGCTGGACAAGTTCGGCGAATGCATGATCCCATTATGTTTTCAATATGGCTGACCGAATGAAGATCAATAATGTTACTCATTCAGTGAAACCAGGACAAAGAAATTGCAGTAGACTCAAGACCAATGCAATACTCTTATTAAAGTAAACCTAGAAGCTGGTTCACCAGCGCTGATCTTAATGGTATCACGCCATGTAGCTTTGGTTATGCTTAGGTCAATATTAGAGAATGGCAATGCCAGAGTGTGGCATTAATACACTAGGGAAATGTCTGCACTCAGCACTGCAGGTTGTTTTGGATGAGAGGGTCTGCTAAATTACAGAAATACAATAACTTCCAGGCTGGCTGCTAAAGTAGGTCACATTATTGGTTGCAAAATTGAAAGTCCAAAAAAAATTACAGTGCTGATTTTACACCCCTTCGTAACCTTTTAATTGGGAAAAACTGCAAATTTGATCAATGCATCCATGTGTTTGCATTTCCCAATTTGAGAGTGTAATTTGAATCTTGAAATAAATTGTCTGTAGTGGCTTCAGGTAACCAAGAACATAAACATACATATTGACTGTAAATCGGAAGTGTGTGTAGCTCTATAATATCCAATGTTACATGCAATGTTACGCCAGCTCATGAGGATTTGAAATCTTTTACTGGACATCTTAGTTGATTCACTCCTCTGATCTACTCCTTTTCCTGCTCCATTTACTCTATTTCCTTTTCTCTTTCTCAATAAATGTTGTATTCTCCTTATCCTGTGAGCCATCTTTCTCTATCTCCCTCATTTCTTTCTGCTTCCTGAACTGAGTGCTATAGTTGAACTCTGTTTGAGCCACACAAGGTTAAGTGAAATAGAGGAAGGCGAAAGCTACACTCTCCTCTCTCCTGGGAGTCAGTAATGTTTCAGATAAAGCTCAGAGATGACTCGGTATATAGCGGGGGAGGGGGGGGGTTATGTGTGTGTGTGTGTGGGGGGGGGGGTGCTCACAGGAAGAAACCTGAGTTGAAGAACTTGGCAGATTGCGGGGTCAATTCTTCACTAAGAAAATGGTGAAACACACCTGTGCCTTTGCATGTATTCAGGATTGCAGTGTCTCCACAGCAGACTGAGAGAGAGAGATAGAGATGGAGAGGGGAATGTGCATGATAATGTCAAGGTGAATTTTCTGGCATAACTGAAAGGCTTGAAACAGCTGGAGCTGTGGTGCTGTATGCAATGATGTTCACTGATGTTGTGGGCTGACGAAAGAAAGGCAGAGAGAATGAGAGAGGAAGAGCCAGAGAAACAGAGAAAGAAAGAGAGAGGAAAATATACACTAGAGACAGAGCATATTTAGACAACAACAATTCTTTTGACAACCATTTTAATCAAATAAAATGAACAGTGCTTTGGTCAGACAATTGACCTGGAATGAGAATACATTTATTTATAATGTTGTTACTCTGGTAACTAATATGACGCCCTCTGCCTCACAAGTGCTGTTACATGTGATGATAGAATTGCTTCAGTGCCAGTGTGACATGTTTTTAGTTGCTTTCTAACGACAATACAGTTTTGATGGAGCTGTAAAAACCTACTGTAAGGTGCGAGGGTAGCGAGTACGCAAAAGGAGAGGCAAAAATGCAAACAACGAAACGGAGAAAAACGTCACTAAAAAACCTTTAACCACAAAATGCAAAGACTGCGCCCCACGGTCTCGAAGCATCGACACAATAACCTGTGAGGTGTGGCTGAAAACCGGGGACTTAAACAGGCAACATAATTAGTGATGAGGAGCAGGTGTGCCCGCGGGGTGCGCTGCTGCCATCATCTCCTGCCGGCGGTTAGTATGCCAGCAAGGTGGAGCACCGGGGAGGGCACGCGACGCCATGCGGAGCAACCGTCACACCTACAGAACCAGAATTCTTACTTCACCGCTCATTCCACTCCAATACACATATAGCGAGACATTGTCTTTGGAACACAATAGCTGTAAGTAGTAACTGTCGGAATGGTGTGCCGCGTTACCTGGGAGAAGCATCATTGACATTTTAACACGTCCGCACTGCAAACAAATGCACCCCGGACGCAAAGCTGGCAACATGTCTCGTGCATGTAAATAAAACTATTGTAGTGTAAAATCGCTCAGAAAGAGAGAGAGGAGGAGAGACAGAGGGAGACAGGTTGGGGAAGAGGATCGTGACCTGGGTGCTGAAGTGAGTAATCAGCAGGTAAACAGGGTTTGCGTTATCACGGTAGAGCACAATCCCATTGGCACAGGGACATTGTCCCGTCTCTCTCTAACATCACCTTGCTCACATTCTCTTAGGAAAGTGGAACAGTTCAACACACAACCTGGGTCTTTCTCTCTCATTCTCTCCGTCATACTCACACAGTCCTGCCTTGTCATTGTAGATGGAGGACTCGTGTTTCAGGGCCCCGTCAGGTTGAGAGTGACCTGGATAGCCAGAGACTGAGAACCTGTCATGGCCCCAACCAGTACACTTCCTCTACTTGACTATCACACAACAGCCATTACTGTGTCTCTCCGCAACCAGTACACAGCCACTACACGACAACAACCAATACAAATCCACCACATGACATTAATACAAGAGCTATATTACTTTTTAGTAATTTAAGAAATACATGACTATAAAACAAGTACATGACTACAACACAACTACATGACTATAAAACAACTACATGACTATAAC
>JACXGI010005306.1:6153-48090 GCA_016801175.1 Esox masquinongy | reverse complement strand
AACCCTCCCAGTGAGCTGTCCTCCTCCGGCCTGGACGAGAGGCAGGGCTGCCAGTGATGTAACCCTCCCAGTGAGCTGTCCTCCTCCGGCCTGGACGAGAGGCAGGGCTGCCAGTGATGCAACCCTCCCAGTGAGCTGTCCTCCTCCGGCCTGGACGAGAGGCAGGGCTGGAAGTCAAGCCCCTGGCCACTCGTCTCTCTCTCTCATTCTCCACGGCTATGTTTACAGTACACAAATTATGCCTCTGGCTGCTGTGCTCTCCACTTTCAGTACAAAGACATGAAGTACACTTCTGTGTGTGTGTATGTGTGTGTGTGTGTGTGTGTGTGTGTGTGTGTGAATCTAAACTTTGGGCTATGTTTATGTCTGCTGTCCCCAGGGTATTTTGTGTACCACTGACATGCTCCCTTATTGGATAATAACATGAAGTTGGACGCTGACACACAGAGCTCTTCTCGGGTAATGAGAGGAAGTTAGACACTGACACGACATTTATTCTTCACCCTTCTCTCATCTGGATTCAGTTGTGGCTTTTCATCTTCTTCCTCCCCATGATTGAAAGAGCTTTTTAGAGAGAGGGAGCGGGAAAGAGATAGAGTAATTTTAGAAACGATGAATCACTCAAAGGGCCCAGAGATGTTTATCAGTGTGTATCTGAACATCTTAAAGTGCTTCAATGCCACACATATTGAACAAAACTCAAATGTTTCAAAGAAATTCCCTGCCACAAGGATGGATGGCTGACACAACCAGATACATTAAAACTGTTAGTCCAACATGGTGTACTTTCTTTTAGAAAGTGGTTTTCATCAGAGCAATGTTTACTGAAAGTCAAAATGAGTTCAGATAAGACTTATGTTAGTTACTGCTTCAGCTTTCAGTTGCTGGATCATGTTCTGCACCCCCTCTTCCATCCTTTCCTCCCTATATTATACCTTATCTTCCCTTTATCATCCTCTTTTCCCTCAATCATCCCCTCCCTTCTCAATCATCTGCTCTCCTCCATCTATCATCTATCATTATCTATCATCCATCTATCACCATTTCTATCATCCCCTGTCCTCTCCTCTATTAACTTCTATTATCCACTCTCCTGACTCGATCATCCAAATCCAAAGTCAAAGTCTTTTATTTATCAAATGCACTGAATAACACAGTGTCATTCTGAACAATTAAATTATTGTGGCATGGCACACGGCAACAACATACTTTCTATAATCCCTCCATCATCATCTTTTCTCCCTCCATCATCCTCTCTCCCCTCTCTCATCCTTTTTAACATGCTCTCTTCTGACTTGATCATCCTTCTGACATCCTCTTTCCTTTCTCTATCATTATCACTCCTCCTGCTATCATCCACTCTCCTCCCTCTATCATCCTCTTTCTCTCGCTGTTATCTGTTGATCATATTCTATTCCCCTTCTACATTGAATTGCCTTGTGCTCCCCTCCCTGCTTTTGCTAAATGATTCTCTACAGAAATTATTGCATTTCTCAGTTCTACTTCTTTGGAAAGAATAGGACAATATAGTGGTTTGGCGAATGTCTGAACGACCAGTAGAATTACTGGCCATCAGAGGTCAGAGTTCAAGCTTTATGTCTCATCTATCCCTGGTTCTTTCACAAACACAAAAGGACAACAGGAAGAGAAAACCATAAAACTGTAAAAGCTGTTTACACAGTAACTGTTGCCATGACACAAGCGCTATTCTGTCTAGAGTTAGCTAAGAGGTGTAGCTGAGTGCTCTTTTAGCCAAAGAACACCCCCCTAGTTAACATTCCACAGCTCTGAGGAAGAGACCTGCAGATAACTGAGTGTGATGTGAGTATGTGTGTGTCTCAGAGTATATTTGTGTGTGTGTGCGTGTATCGCTGAATGTGTGTGTCTGATTACGTATTACCATGTATTTATCTGACATCCATGTTTCTTCCCACCAGCCATCCCGGTGTATCCAATGGGAATATCTCCTCCCTTCCTTTCTAGACCCTACAGCCATACCAACTAAAAACATTCCAGCCTGATAAAGTATGGCACTGGACCCTTCCTGCACTAATGGATGAGTGGGGCAGTTCGGGAGTGTGTACATTCAGGAAGGGTAACAGTCAGTCATTGTCTAACGTCATCCCTAAATGCTTATGGAATCCATTTTAAGTGTCAAAGCGAGTCCCAGAGAGAACTCACCACTCTTATAGACTCACCATCCAAGGATAACTGCATTATAATTATTACAGAGATATATGGTCATGCTAAATGTATATTAGGGGTGGGCTACAATATGGGGTAAAGCATGCACATGTTAGAATGGAATGTACAATTAGACTGTTTTTACATAGTGGTTTACGTTAGCTATTACACATGTCCTAAAAAGTGCATAATAGATTCCTGGTATTTGCCTGAAATGCTTTTTCTTCGAGGATGTTTGAACACAAGATCTCTCTCTGTCGGGCCACGGTGCTGAACCACACTAGAGAGAATTATGCCATGAATATGTGTATCCCTTTTCAGTCCTTCGGCCTTCTGCGGTAAACGGACCCATTTTCCAATACTTTGGCATGTCAATAGCCAATGTTTGAAATGTGCATATGTGTGTGTGTGTTTGTGTGTGTGTGTGACTAAAAGTGGATGTGTTTGAGTGTGTCCCTCCCTAGAGTGGATTCGTTTTCACAGCTCTGGTGTAGCAAAGACCAGATTGAATTTGGCATCTATTTTAATCTCAGAAACATGAGAACCGCAGCACAGCAGCCTAATCACCGTCAGAGCATCAAACAGCCCTGCTGAAGGATTTACAGCTCTGTGGTGGGTGATGCTGATGTATGTGTGTGTATGTGTGTATGTGTGTGTGTGTGTGTGTGTGTGTGTGTGTGAGTGAGTGAGGGACAGCCAGAGAGAGAAATATGGGCCCTGGATTCTGTGGAGTGACAGCTTTATGTGAGATTTAAGGTCAGGAAGACAGAGGTCTGGTGCTCTACATCTAGTTGCTCCCAAATAATCTATACCCAACATTCCCTACAGCACTCAGTCGGCAGGCAGTGACCACGGTAGGCGGAGTCAGAGTGAATAGCCCTGGCAATACCCACTTAACACCATCGATCTGTCCGAATGACTCAGACGCATTCAATCCTGTGCGCTGACGACGACACCAGTTCAACATGGCCGCAGCCGTGGTGTGCCTAGAGCACCGTTAAGTGTCGTGTCCATAAACGTCGTGCGCTTTTTACTTTTTTTCTGGAAATAATATTGATTTCTCAGTCTCTCCTTGGTAATAGAACAATCTCATAATTCCCCGCCAGCTCACTACCTGTGGGCTAGTGCGCGCGTGATGTTACTTCTCCAGAGCCAAAACTGACGCTAGATGATGCTATTGCACCAAGGCACCTCACTCAGTGGCCTGTAATTTGGATGTTTGTTACCTAAACAGAAGATACTCTAAAGGCGAATACATGTTAACAATTAGCAATGCGAAATATGGGGAAAAAATTTACATTTCTACTGGCTGAAAAATATCCAATAGGTATTGAACGTAAAGCTATATTTGGAAGTTGGAATTTTCCGACTGGCATATTTGATTAAACTATAGGTAGCTATAGCCTATTGATTCAGCTAGAGGCATAGCCCATAATGCCTACGGGTCAAATTCAAAATGATGTAAAAAATATTTTAGATAATTAGGCCAACTGCTCTCTTTAAACCAACGGTTTTAACATTGTCATGTTTTTCAACATTTCTTTCCTCTGCTTCTCTCCCTTTAATAAGGTAGGCAATCCGTTTTTATAGCCTATGCATTATTGCTACACTTGTGCCTGCTCACGCGTCAAGGGGTTTGGGGTAATGAAACAACAGTTTAAAACGGTAACCCGATGCTCCTATATATTCTCTCGGGTGAAATAACGGCATCCTTTTACTCGGGCTACTCAGCAGTGGTTGGCAGCTTCCATCAAGTCATAAATGTAGTTCAGTTCACGTCACCGACAAAATTCACTCAAAAGCTCTTATCTTGGATAAATATTGACTTCCCTGAATTACGGCTCGGGGAGAGACAAATGCATACCTTTCCCGTCGCGTTTTATCACATTTCGGCCTACACGGAATAACTTCGAGTAGCCTAACAAAAATACATTCCGTCCAGTTGAATTGGCTTGGTTTAAACACAGCGGACAAATAACACAACACCTAGATAACTCTGTATTAGACACATTACACACGCCATATTAAGGAATAAAATGGGGTTGCTTACTCATCTATGGCAATGATTAAACGTGCCCACACACCGATGATTAAGCCCCGGGGGTTGCGTGACTTTAAAAAGGGTGCTACCTAAGTGAACTCGTTTTCTGCTCCCATCACAACATACTAAACAGCTCCCAACAAGAAAACTATGAGGGGGATCTCCGCTCCTAAAATAACAGAGGCGAAGACACGAGTTATATGCCTTGTCTTACTTTGTGGTAGCCGCTAGGCCAACACATTCGTCTCATTAGTAGCTAGTGTATGTGGCGGCTACAATAGGTTGCGCTCTACAATTGAACATTTTAAAAGTTGTATTTTTAAAGAATATAAAAAAGGTCTGGGCCTACTTGATATGGTTATAACAATTCAAAGTCATTTTGAAAAATATTTTTTCATTCATAAAGTGATGCCAATTTGAGTTCGTGTTTGTGATAGGTCCGTCGTTGGTTCTGGCTGGTCTCTGGTTGGTTTTTTTTATTTGTTGGGGCTGGAATAGGAGTGGGCTGGTTCTCAGAGTGCTTCGACGAAGAGCGCAGAGACTGAAGTTTGCACCAGTTTGCCTTCCAATTCAGTCGGAGTCTCAATTGCAGCGGCGCGGCAAGGGACAGACGCGCAGTCAGAACTCAGGATACCCATTCGGACTCTGAGGCAAGGTTAAATCTTCCGAAACTGCCACAACGCAACAGAGCTGTAATTCGATTGCCACCACTCCAGAATTGAATCGAGGAATCTATTGAACACTGAAAAGGAAAACTTTGTTCCATTTTTTGTTTGATGTAGTTTAAAAAATATATTATTGATTGTGGTGGTCCTACTATTGTGGGCTGGTGCAACATTATACCAGTTTCCAACTATTTCCATCATACCCCAATCTAAAAGGTAAGACGCTTATTCACATAATATTTAATACCCATATGATCACTGTTTTATATAAATATTTCTATAAAACAGATATCATGTGAAGTGAACTTGTGACAGTCTAAACCACATTGATTACAAACTTCACTTTCATGCAACATGCTTGCATTTTTGTAGTAACCTACAGTGCTGTTAGTCTATATGGTTTCTGGATCGGTTTTTGGAGAGACGGTTCCATAAAAAAGAAAATCAGAGAGGGACTCTCCGAAATAAGAACGGTTGCCTTTGAAACCTCTGCCAGATAGAGGGGAAGGGGTTTTGTGGTTTACAACTCCGGGAAGTTAACGGTTTCAAACACATTTCAATCAAGCCCGGGCTAGCATGCACTTTTAATTTGGTTTCCATAGTTGGGATGTATTTCACAGGGCACGATGAATGTCGCGTAAAAATGATGAACTTTCCAGGGAGTTGAAAAGGACACGCGGAAGGCAGTGTCCACGGGCTCTGGGTATGGCGCCCTGCTTTGTGCTAATAACGGGGTTCCCATGCTCTCAGGGGTGACCGAGCACCCTCCAAAGCCGCCAGACGCAATTCATCAATATGCGTTCTCGCCCTCTCTATAGTGCGTGGCACACATTCTCTTCCCTGGCCCTTTATATTGGTGCTGGCAATGCAACATGACACAAATGTTGCGAGGATTCGGAACTGCATGGGACTTAAGTTTTTGGAATAGTTTTCCTCCATGCGCTCTCCCGCACCTGAAACACACGCACATTTGAGGACCTGTAAAACTTTTTAAGGCACAATATTGAATATTATAAAAAACAGCAAACTACTTTTGATATTGTCAGAAAATGTGTCATAATGATCCTCTCTTATTCATGTTTCTCTTTCAAAGTCTTTGAGACCGACATTTATTTGAGATGTAATAATATATATTTTTTATTGCTAAAACGATAATAAAAGACTTATCTAAATTACATTTGTAAGGAATTTTACGCAAGGAATTTAGAAGTAAGGAATTTCAAGGTCTGTGCTTCCGATATCACCTCATCCATCTCATGGTGAGACGTTTTTTTTTCAGTTACAGTCCCATTGGGCTCGGGAGTAGGCTTTAGGCTAATGAGAGACAGACTCAGAATGGGAATTTGAATAACTGTATTTAGTAGCAGAGAGAATCCACACTGCCTCCCGTCTCAGGAGACTGAATCATGAACAAAAGTCTGAAAATGGGAAGGTCTGTGTTGCATACCGTAACTAAACCGTGATTTGCATATGAAAACTCCGGGCTGAAAGAATTCTGCCAGTGTTGCTACAGCCATTTATGCGTCCGGAGAAGTGACGGGCTTCAGTGTATATACAGTCTCCTCGTTGGCTATGCTTTGTGCGAACCGCTGGGCTGGATGTCACGTACTGAGTGTTGCCGGAAGAGTAAGGACATAGAAACAGGTTTAATCCCCTTCTTTCAATTATTCATTATATCCACACCCTCTCCCAGTGTCCACAACATTCACTCTGCAGAACCCTAATTATGCCTCCTCAAATGGATGCAAGCAGAGGCGGTGTCCGCAGACAGACGGCCATCTCTCTCCTGAAGGGGTCTGTCCTCTGCCCAGCTGAACATAATGGATACATGATTGACTCATTTCCCACGATGCTGGCCTGTGCCCTTATCGTTGATATGCTGATGGGCAGAGAGTGGACCACTTCTTTCCCATGGGGATTTTGTTTGTGAGCTAATCTTGTGTGATCTTCCCTTCAGTCACAATGACAGCAATGAAGTGCACATCAGTCAGAGGTGCCCCCCACATTTGAATGGCTCATTTGTAGAGCAGTAATAGAAAGTGCCCCTGTGACCTGACCCGCTCCACCCAGCAACATTCCGGGATGCATTGCTAACCACAGGCCTCAAGATGGACCATAACACAGAGAGAGAGAGAGAGAGAGAGATAGAGAGATAGAGAGAGAGAGAGAGAGAGAGATGAAAAATAGGATCCTGTTTGTGAACACACTCTTGTGCAAGCAGCAGGAGTAAGGTCTATGAAGGCTGATGATGATGATGATGCTGATGTGGACGGTTTAGAGACAGAATGTGACTGATGATGTAGACTTATATACGATCTATGTGTGAGAGAAATTTGACGGTATTAGACACACACATACAGAGAAAATTATATTCTGCGGTTTCTGCACAAACTTAAGTTCTGTTTCTGGATGGCAGCCCTAAACCACAGTCTCTACCAATTCATTAATGAGCTGTTGGGCTCTCCAAGAGCATCAGACCTGCACTGGGGTCGGCTCTGTGAATGGATCCAGGTTATCTGGCTGGTTCCCTTAGAGGCTCTTAGACTTCAGCTCTGCCTCTATTCCTGTACCCTTGGTTGGCCCTGAAGTGACAACATTAATGGAGTCTGCTACTGAAGACCTACTGACCGTAAATCTGCCTTCAGAGCAACTTTAAGAAAACATACAGAGGCTCTGGGTCCTGTTGAGTCCTGCCAGGAGGCTCGCTGGGAGAAATCCGAAATGTCTCTTTATTTGTGTTGAAATTAAAGTGTCTTTTCTTCCCTCCCGTCCTACTAATGAGCTCCATGTGAAGAAGGCAGGAGGTTTACCCCTCCTGACAGGGAGCGGGGGGCTGGGAGGGAAGATTGGCTGGATGGAGAAGGGGACTGGAGCTGGATAGGACATTAGCTTGATGGGGCAGGGGACTGGAGATGGATAGAACATTGGCCTGATGGGGCAGGGGACTGGAGCTGGATAGAACATTGGCCTGATGGGGCAGGGGACTGGAGATGGATAGAACATTGGCCTGATGGGGCAGGGGACTGGAGATGGATAGAACATTGGCCTGATGGGGCAGGGGACTGGAGATGGATAGAACATTGGCTAGGACATTAGCCTGGGGAGCCTGGGGTTGAGGACTCAGGCTGCAGAAGGGCGCAGGCAGGAAAACCCAGAGGACATATTGAAGGGATGGTGTGGTGGAAGGGGGTAGAGTAGGGGTAGTTGGGTGTCTAGTATACAGACTTGCAGGCATGCATGATAAGACAATCATAGGCAGGCAGGTGCGTAGACATGGACACATGGTTACTATATACATTCACAGTCATGTACGATATACATGCATGCAGAGGCATTCTCTCTCTCACACACACACACAAACATACTCAACATCAGTTTTTGATGTTGGACAGTTATGTGGGCTGGTCTACTGCAATGCAGTGTGACTGACAGGCGTTAGCTGCTCTGTTGTGCAGACATGTTCTCTGTCACTCACAAATGTAACTGTACTAGAATTACATGTGCCAGTCCTCGGTGTGTCTGCAGGCTTTATATTGCCTGACTGACTGGTGAAATGGCAGGTCAAACACACACACACACACACACACACACACACACACACACACACACACAATTACCTATAATTGAGCATTAACATCATCACCTCTATCATTTAAAGCATGTTGTTTTTTAATGTATCGATTGATTGAATAATTGGTTGATTAAAAAGTTAATGAGATTATTATTCACTATGCTATAATCTTGTCATTGGTTGATGCATTTGAAATAACTCGATGACTGAGGCTGTGTCAATGACTGGATCCACATAAGAGGTGTTAGTAAGGTTTAATGTTGTCATTCATACAGTTCTGTTGAAAACATAATAAAGGCACATGGTAAATATAGGTTCACGTTGGTGTTGTTATAGGTATTCAGGCAGAATTAAATATATATTTTTTGGGTTAGGCGAAAAATGTTCACAAGCAAATCTATTTGATGATACCACAATAGCAGGCAGCCTAGTGGTCAAGAGCAGTAGTCCCCAAATCCACAAGGGAAAAAATGTATAATTTGACATTATACCCTTGAACAAGATTCGTAACCTTAATTTCTCCTGTTAGTTGCTCTGGTTAACTGCGTGATAGTGACTTATATATAAATATAATCTACAATATGTTAATATGTATTTATTACTACAGGTTATACAGATGAACTGCGACAGACTCTTTAATTGCAGCATTGATATCGTAAAGTGATGCTCCAAAGATTTTGTGTATTTTCAGCCCCTCACTTTGAAAGTAGTGCTTATGAGCCAAAATGGTGCCCTGGAAACTATGCCATTTAATATAATACTTATCCTGCATTTTCTGTGTTATTTCTATCATACAGCATGTTAAAAATTTGCATGTGCTTAAGGTTCCGGCCTGTGTATTTAATCAGGCTGTGTGCATCTAAGCTGTTCCATATTACCCCCCCCCCAAAAAAAAACCTGCCATAATGTCCTATTTAATATGCATTAGAGTTTTTCCTTTAAGGACCGAAATGGATTCAAGTTTTGAACAAAGTTCCAGTCAGAGTGAAACTGAAAAATAAATGAATATATAAATAAATATAAAACGGCAGCAAAACAAAGTTGACACGATTGTGGCCGGCTCTGCCTTCAAATTATCCTCCCCCCCAAATTAAGATCATACATTCTCCCTCATTCTAATTAAGCATTAGGCTTTATTTGTTCCAGATGCTTCTTTTTTTGAAGTTTTATTTTGGTAAAGGGAGCTAACTCCACTGGCCTGAGAATGGAAGAGGCCGCCCTGCAGTTTCATGCACAACTATTCCAAATTCCATCTGGTATTCCCATACGGCCTATACAGCTTGACACAACCACAAGGTTCACACATTAGACATTAGCACAGTCAAATCCAACAATTTTAATGTGCAGGTGTCATCTTTCAGCAATGTCTCATACACTGGATGTGTCTGGATGTGGGAACGTGGCGTTCAGTGGTATCGCTTCTCAGACGTGGGATACTGCAGTGATGTGACATACTCAAACCCAAGCCGTTGACTTGAATGTGTAACACCACACGCAGTGTGCCAGTGGTTCACTTTGGTAACAGCACATTAAGTGTATGTAGGACAAGTCCACATACCGTGACAAGCAAATCGGTTGGATGATACCAGACTAATTGTTGAAAGCATCCATAATCAGTCTGATAGTGTCAATGTGTGGCAGGTACTGGAGCCCCAGTGCTGTTGTTGAATGGAAAGTCAGATATAGCTCAGTTGAACAGTATACATATCACCTCAGAGCTGTCTCCAGTATTGATAGACATGTCTTTGTTCACCCGACACGCTTCTGAAGTGCACTGAAACAAGCTAAGGAGATACGGATCTCCTCCCTGTGAATCAAGCCTTAAATTACCACTTAGGTGAATTTCCTCCACCTCTCTGAAGTCTGGCAGGACTGGAGACACAGAACATGACGGAAGACGGACACACTGACAGGAGCTGTCCGGCTTTTCTCTGGCTTGTGTTTTGAATGGAGGATAATATAGTAATGAAGCCGTGTTTGTAGCATGGAAGGATGTCCAGCCTTGGATTCTCTGGTTTTACTTATCAGTCTGTCAAGAGGGAGGGAGGATAAGAAATGTCTGTTTGACAAGGACATGTAGAGGGAGGGATATAGGTGATGTGTGTACAAGAGAGAAAGACTAATTAGCTATGTTTGCAGGAGGAAAAGAGTCGAAGAGCTAGAGTGGAAAATAAAAAGGTATATAGAAAAGGAGGGCAAGAAGGGAGGGAGGGATAGGGAGAGGGGTCATTAAAAGGACACACTCTCACTTGCAGTAAATGGCAGTAAAGTATCTGGCTAATCTGCCATCATTATCCTGATTAAATCACCTGGGATTTGACTTTCCCATCAGCTGCAATCAATGTGACCAAATCAATAGACAGAGAATGTGAGGGATCCTGGGTCTTAGTGAGCTGCAAAGACCCAGTTGACTGAGCCACCTCTTACTGAACAATACTTCAGCTGCTGGTGTCAATGTCTTCTTTCCCTTACCGGGGGAACCTCTGTCACGCACAGTTTTCTATCCCTCTCTCTTTCATCTATCTTTAATTTTATCCATTTACAAGAAAATCGGGCCCCTGTCTAAGTCTTATACATTTTTCTCTTTTTAACAGTGTAACTCCTCTTTCAGCACACTAAGCAAGCATAACTGGAACATTTCTTAATTCCGCTTCCAAGATTTGGTTAACAATTTCAAAGCTCACCCCGTTTCTAACATGCTTTGCGCTCGTAGTAGATAACGTTGACTAGGCTGACGGTTTCTGACTGTTCTGATGCTCCTTCGTGTGTGTGTGTGCTTTGTGCATCACAGGAGAATGAGGCTGTTTTTTGGACCTCAGGGCTGGCCTCTGGCCATGGCTCTGGTGCTGGGGGTCGTAGTCAGTCAGAAGCTGCCCACGCGAGATGAGGGCCTGTTCCAGATGCAGATCAGAGACAAGACTCTGTTCCACGACTCCTCCGTCATCCCAGACGGAGCTGAGATCAGCGGATACCTGTTCAGGGACACGCCCAAAAGGTAACGAGTCCAGGTGGATGTCAATGTAGCCACCGCTATGAGCGACATTTAGGTCTACAGCTCCAAACCTACTCGTTCTTTCTGTCTTATTAGATGTATGAAATTAAGTTTTGTATTGATCACATTCTTTGTGGTGACTTACTGTAAATGGATTAATGGGGAATAGGGAATTCATTGTAAAGTATACCAGGATATGCGTTATAGATGTTTATGTGATTGAGGCCATGTCTGCTTATTGTGTCCCAGGTCTTTTGTACTCAGACGGCTGTTAAGTTACTTTGGTGTATGATGATTTTAATCGTTAACCCCTGTAGTAAACCTACGATTATGTAGAATCTCTGTAATTTACCTGGGCGCTATTTATTGTGTTAGCAGATACTACTTTGTGGTGGAGGAGGACAACACCCCGCTGTCCGTAACGGTGACTCCGTGTGACGCTCCTCTGGAGTGGACACTGACTCTGCAGGAGCTGCCCGAGGAGGCCAGCGGAGATGGATCAGGTGAACACTGGAACTTACATGAATATGATTTATGGCACTATTAGCCAATGTAAATGGGGCTATTGCAATGCAATTAAGTTGTAAAATGTGTGAGTGAATGATGTACAACAAAGTACATAAACAATCATCACAGTAAATCACTGGGATGAACAATAACTAACATCAACATCAACATTCGATTTATGTGGTTTGGAGTAAACAGAGAAAGTCAGTCAATTTGTGTGGTTGGACAGCGTTGGTGGTCTGCTGTCTTTGGTGGTCTGTGGTATGGTTATTAACCCAGTAGAGCCAGTGTCAAAACCAACCACACCTGATGTCTGGATGGACCACACCTGATGTCTGTAGTCTTTGAAAGGGACACTGTGCTCTAAGCATAACAGACTGCCCTTGGTTGGCCGGCTGGCACGCAGACAAACACAGAGTATGAGTACAGAGTTTACAATGTAATTAAGCCTTTGTCGTTCTTCCCTCATAAACAGCTTTAGATCGCTAAGCACAATAACCTCCCTTGTACATTCCTAACATATACTCCCTTTAACCTCCAAAGGCAAGACCATAGAAATAAAATTAATAGAAGGGACTTCCACATTCAAGTCAATAATTTCAAAATGGATGGAGTAGCGGCCATTGCAAGTGTACCCAGAGAGATCTAAGCAGGAAGTGGGTTTTACAAGACAAAATGAGATGTGAATAATTTAAAATAATTCAAATTCCTGGGACCAGCGCATTGCTGGAATTTTACATGATGGGCATTGAAAATGTGACCAGTGGACAGGAAATTAAGCTACAGTCAGGTGTATCTCACTGGATAAGAGCGTGGGGCTTGCGTTTTTTGAGTCAGTTCACCAGAGGGTCAGTATTAAAATGTATGCATTTACCACTGTAATGTGCTCAGGATTAGAACATCTGCTAAATGTAAAAATGTAATGTATATTTTCACTCTGATGATGAGATGTTTGAGTGTTCACCCTGTCATCATAACGAGCACGGAAGCTGTTAATCAGTGGCACAAAGCTATGGGATATTTAGAATCCCTCCTGCCTCGATCTTGTATCATTAAATTCAGGAAGTACAAGTAGGAAGTCTACCCATCAATCAGTGCTGTGATTTGTTGAATCAATCTAACTAAGATTACAAATTACAAAAATTGACAAAAAGCCAGCTCATTTAGGATCACCTGAATGAACATTCTACATTACCATAAAAAAGACTGCATAATAATACTAGGCAACCATTGCAAGTGTAACCATATGTTCACCAGTCAAATTTCCATTCTGAGGATCCAAGCCTGTTCTCCTAATTTTATTTCTATACGGAAAACTGACTCGCTCTCTTTCTCTATCTCTCTCAACCCTCTCAATCTCACACACCCGGACCCTTTTTCTCCATCTGGACAGTATCTTTGAAACACAAGAAATCAATCAACTCCCCAAAGCCCAGTCCCATTAGAGCACAGACATGGACTGCAGCCGTGTTTTTTGAGTGTGCATAAGTGAGAATGTGGTGTGTGGGTACATGTCTGTTCCAGTGAATAAAGGGGGTCCTTGCCTGATACCACCTGCTTTCCTGAAGTTCTCTGTCCTAACAGATTACAGAATAGAGGCTAATTACTGTGACATAGTAAAACTTCAGTGTGTAACACAAGGCAACTTAACATAACACACAGCAGGCCAGGCAGCTATTCACATAGGCTAAAGGCGATGCACAAGCAGAGCAATGGGCGTCAGGAGCTCGCTCGTTTTCAGTGAACATTGTAAATACACAAATACACAACCTCTGTCTGTTCGTCTGTTTGCTTCTCTCACCGCTGCATGTCTCGGCCTCACCTTCGATTTTTTAGCATTCATTTCGAACACTGTTGAATCCCCTCTCTGGTTGACAAACATAACATTATGGTTCTTTGCTCAGCTGAAATAAGACCTGCAACTGGCTCCCTCATGGAGAAGCTACAATGCGCCTCTTTGTAACCTCTTTGTAGCACAGTTTCCCCGGAAGGGCCAAGTGAATACTGGGCTGTGATCTTTGGGGATGTTTAGAGTGAAAACATGGTTGCTGGCTCGTGAGGAGCTAATCGTCTGTGAGACTCGGAGAGAGCTTCACCATGGCCTCACCAGAATCAACACATTAAATCGTTCCTTTTTTTGCCACCTATGGAAATGATTTCATTTCAGGGCCAAAATTATTTAACGTCAACATCAAGGGAGTTTAGCCAGAAAGTCAATCAGGAAAGCATGTGGTAGCTGATATGAGAGGAAACTCATGTTAAGTCTCCCTGTTCCACTGTCTGTTCTCCAGGTGGTATCTGATATAGAAGGAACTCATGTCTAGTCTCCCTGTTCCACTGTCTGTTCTCCAGGTGGTATCTGATATAGAACGAACTCATGTCTAGTCTCCCTGTTCCACTGTGTGTTCTCCAGGTGAGCCAGAGCCCTTGGAGCAGCAGAAGCAGCAGCAGGTGACGGTGGATGAGGGCACAGAGCTCTTCTCCTACAAGGGGAATGATGTGGAGTCCTACATGGCCGCCAGCTCTCCCTCAGGCCTCTACCAGCTGGAGCTGCTCTCCACAGAGAAGGACAGCAACTTCAAAGTGTACGCCACCACCACCCCAGAGTCTGACCAGCCCTACCCTGAGCTGCCTTACGATCCTCGGGTGGACGTGACTTCCCTGGGGCGTACCACCGTCACCCTGGCCTGGAAGCCCACCCCCACAGGCATTCTGATGGGACAGCCTGTCCAGTACTGTGTGGTCATCAACAAGGAGCACAACTTCAAAAGCTTGTGTGCCGCTGAGGCTAAGATCAGCGTCGACGACGCCTTCATGGCCGCTCCGAAGCCGGGCCGGGACTTCAGTCCCTTTGACTTTGCCCACTTCGGCTTTGTACCCTCAGACAACGACTTCAACAAAGGCCGTGGTCTCACCAGCAACAAGATCTCCCGCTCCTTCGCAGTCAAGCCCAAGGCCTCAGACATTCAGAAACTCTGCATTGGCAACAAGAACATCTTCACTGTGTCGGATCTGAAGCCAGACACTCAGCACTACTTTGATGTGTTTGCCGTGAACACTGCCACAAACACCAGCACCGCCTACGTGGGTACCTTTGCTCGCACCAAGGAGGAGGCTCGGCAGAAGACGTTGGAGCTGAAGGATGGCAAGGTGTCCGATGTCTTCATCAAGAGGAAAGGCAGCAAATTCATGCGCTTCGCCCCGGTCTCTTCTCATCAGAGGGTCACCCTGTTTGTACATGCCTGTTTGGACTCTGTGCAAGTGCAGGTGAGGCGTGATGGAAAGCTGCTGCTGTCCCAGAATGTTGAGGGGGTACGGCAGTTCCTGCTACGAGGGAAGCCCAAGGCCAAGTACCTGATTCGTATGCGAGGCAGCAGGAAAGGAGCATCCACCCTGAAGGTTCTGGCCACCACAAAGCCCAGCAACAAGCAGCCCTTCCCATCACTGCCCGAGGACACACGCATCAAAGCCTTTGACAAGCTGCGCACCTGCTCTTCTGCCACAGTGGCTTGGCTGGGAACGCAGGACCGGAACAAATACTGCGTCTACAAAAAAGAGGTGGCAGAGAACTACGGTGAGGAGCAGCGGCGTCGTGAGCAGAACCAGTGTGCTGGGCCGGAAACGCGCAGGAAGTCAGAGAAGGTCCTGTGCAAGTACTTCCACAGCCCCAATCTGCAAAAGGCCGTTACCACGGAAACTATCACAGGGCTAGAGCCGGGCAAAACCTACCTTCTGGACGTTTATGTGGTGGGCCACAGCGGTCACTCAGTCAAATACCAGAGCAAACTGGTGAAAACAAGGAAGTACTGCTAAAAGACTGCATAGAATAAATCTATTATAAATATATATATTAAAAAAGTTTTATTTAACTCTAAGTGATATTCTACTAAGGAGTGTATACAGACTACTCACACAGCTGATGGGCCTGTGGCAGAGACTGAACTGTTTGTAGAGAGAGATATCAACCTGTATATTTATGTTTACATTTCATTGTTGGCACGTTTTTGAGTAACCCATAGCAAGAGGAGCTCTGTTGCTTGTGCTTGGAGTCCGAGTATCTCGATGTCAACAAGGAGACTTCGGAGATTCGGAGAACAGACTGTTTATTCTTGTGCGTCTCTTTGTCACTGCATGACTCTTGCGTTTGTCTGTCATAAGTGTTTGTTCCTTCGGTTTCAATTCCTGTTGACCTGAAGGGAAACAATAGCTACCAGCCTTGTATAGTTCTCTCGGTGCATTATTTACAGTTAGGAGAGATTTAAATTATTTTATACTTCTTTGCCTCTTTTGGTTTGATTATTTTTATTGATGATGACTATTACTGTTATGAGGAAATAATTGAAATTCTATGAGGAAGTTGTCGTTGTGGAGACATTCCCTTGTGTATCTCAGCCAGTGTGCCCTCTAGAGGCCGTCTGTAAATGTGTTCTGTGCTGGAGGTCTGTGTTATCACTGTATTACTGTGTGTCACTTGTACAGAGTTGTCCTGCCAATATTCATGTACATAAACGCTAAATATAGAACAAGTAATCCCCGTGTCACCCTGGGTGTCAGGTTCTTCTATGGGCTAGTTAACGTCACATAGATGGAAGGTGTCAGGTTCTTCTATGGACAACTTAACGTCACATAGATGGAGTGTGTCAGGTTCTTCCATGAGCTAGTTAACGTCACATAGATGGAGGGTATCAGGTTTTTCTATGCGCTAGTTAACGTCACATAGATGGAGAGTGTCAGGTTTTTCTACGGGCTAGCTAACGTCACATAGATAGAGGGTGTCAGGATCTTCTATGGACTAGCTAATGTCACAGATAAATTATGTCAGGTTATTCTAAGGGCTGGTTAACGTCACATAGATGAAGGGTGTCAGGTTCTCCTCTGGGCTAGTTAACGTCACATAGATAAAGGATGTCTTCTATGAGCTACTTAACATCACACTAATGGAGGGTGCCAAGGTCTTCTATGGGCTAGTTAACGGCACATAGATAAAGGATGCCAGGGTCTTTTATGGGCTAGTTAATGTCACATAGATGATGGCAGAAGTGTATCAGCAGAAAAATGGATACATATCATGTTTATAGATTTTACATCAGGCCTACGCCATGTAACCATAATGTGATCCTTGACACAAACGATTACTGACACACACAGACATGTTCCCATGGACATCATGTATCAGGATGCCTGGGACTGCCCAAGTGAATTATTTGGTGGAATATCATTTGCATGTGGCTAAATGTTGTCATATGCTCAGTGTCAAAGAAAGTTTTCCCAGTTCTTAAAGGTGGTGTCGACACCAGTGCAATGTACAACTTACATCCCATTACTGTCTGCCACGGTTTAGTTTTCATGTGTTTCAGGATGTAGGGTAAAAGTTTTAACAACACGTACTGTATTTCTATCCACATGTATGAGGCGAGTAGGAGTTCAGCATGCACCAACACAAACCAGGTCACACACACATCCACACGTTGTAATTAACAATGGTCACAGGTGAATGGAAAAGTCCACTCTGTTGTGGCCAAGTCAAACAGCTGTTCCTTGTGAATCTCCATGTTTCCATCACGACCCGGTCCAGAGCAGCAACGCTCGGATTCACAGCCACAGCACCATGTCAATCACACAACCCTGTTCCTGAGGAAGTGTAGAAGAGGTTCCACCTGGCTTAGATTAACCTGCTGTTGGCCTGGAATAATGTGGAGGAGCTCCCAGAGAGCTGTGGGAATGTCATGGATAGCCCTGTAAACTCCTACTAATAAAGCTGGTCGGTAGGGACGGCTAATGCTATGCTCTGGGGGTCAACACACACACACACACACACGGATAAGGTCTGAATGGAAGTAGCTGTTTTTTAATGCACTAGTTACTCAGAAGATAATAAACAAGCAAATAAACAAACAAACACTCAGACGTCGTTCTTGTTATACACACAGGCACATGCCCACACAAACCAAACATAAAAGTAAAACATAAAAGTGTGTGTATCCTGGAGCTTATGTCTAGTGGGTTGTTTGTATGTTTACTCTTTAACATGGTAATGACTGTGAAGCTTTGATCTGTGACTTATGTACATAAGCAGCTGAACGAAGAGTGGAGACAGACATTCATGGAGTGCTGGAACGGCGAGACTTGCGCCCCGGACACTCAGCTTTGATCCTTGGCCAGGTTTGGGCATGACTCGCCTGCCCCTCCAATTCACTATGCTGGTGTTGGGAGTTAGCTAGGCCCGGTTTGAGCCTTCTCAAACAATTCTGGAGCAAAGGGCCAGTTTAAAACCACAGGACTGCTAGTTTAGCCCATGGCAGCAGACAGACTGTAATGTATTGTCAGAACCACAATTGCTATAGAATGTATTTGGTTGGATGTATAATTACAAAAGAGAAATGTCAGTGTCTGTGTGAATGTGATTGTGTGTGTGTGTGTGTGTGTGTGTGTGTGTGTGTAAGAGAGAGAGAGCTGTACAATGCATTGTGTGACTGACCTCAGAGCTCAGTGACACTTTTGGAGACAGTTTGTGAAGGGGAAATGGCTGCTAGTGTGGCAGGCAGGCCTAAAGACCCACAGAGACAGAAAGTGAAGCATCGCACACACACACACATACATACATACATACACACATACACACACACACTAACACACAGCCTCTGTTTATGCCGCTCTTGTGTGATTTCAAACTTAAGAAGACAACGGAGCGCTTCTCAGAGATGATAATCCCTTTGGCAGGGAAAGCAGTGAAACCTTAGACACTCTGATGACTAAGCTGTGTGGAGCAGAGTGAGAGCCAGGCACCTAGGCTGTATGGAGAACCAAGACGTGGACTGAGTGGTTTAGTCAGACAATTCGGTGGGATACTTGGGCCAACTTCTACTCTCTCTCGAAACTTGACACCATAACAAGGGGTAGTCTGATGCTCTAAGCTAGTGTTATACAAATCATACACAGGACCACTCAAGCGAAAGACCATCGTTGGTGCTTTGCTTCGGGCTGGTGCCCACAGCCATCTGCAGGACTCTGTGTCCTTACCCTGGGCATACCCAGGGACAGACCTTCCACCCTTCGGCTTCAAACTGACTCCATCTACAAACTTAGCGCAAGAACTCCAATGTATGGTCTATGTACAGCGGCTGCTATGAAACTGAACGAATTGTTTAACCGCTAGTCATTTACCACCTAGGAGTGTGTGTGTGGAACGTGGACTAAATCTATGTTGGTTTTGTGTATACGAATGGATGCATGTGTTATTTTTTCACATGTTGGGTAGGATTGACTCTGTGTGCGTGTTTGTGTGAGTGTGTGTGCGTGATACATAAACATCAAAGGCAACATGTGATTGTGTGTGATTATTACAGTACAAATGCCCTGTCTCTAGGTCTCCCGTAGGGGTGGTCCCTCACTTCTCTCATGCTCATGAAATCACTCCTAAGTGCCTGTAATTTCTCACGCTTCATCAGTACTGTGATCTCTCTGAAGAACCTCCTCTAAAATCGTCCATTGGGGACCAGAGGTTGACAAACGAAAACATCATTTATCCAGTGACCTCGGAGCTGCAGGAAATGGTTTGCTGACTTTTTGACGACAACCTTGAAATAGGGGTTTGGGGTGGTGGGGGGCTGAGGGGGATTCTGAAACAGAAAACAAAAGGTGGCCTGGCCTCTAAACCTACAGTATCGGGTTTGGGTTTTTTAACACAAATCCACACATACATTTGGAAAATCCTGTATGGAACCATTTGTGTGTTTGCCAGACTGAGGTTTCCTTGCAGTGAAAATATTTACTTAGAAAAAAAGAAACTCTCAAAGTATTTATTTCAGTGCAATGCTCTGCCATGTCCTAAATATGGTTTCTGTGCTTTTTGGCTCTCTCAGACGCCATTGGCAGAACACTTAGAGGATGGCATGATCCAAGGTTCCACAGCTCACTGCTCTCTGTGTCTTGGTCCTGTTGTGCCTCTGATCTGCTGCTCCTTTTAGAATTCATTATAAAGCTCATATAGATGTTCTGATCAGACCCTGTTGCTGATCCACCCGAATCTATTAGTCCTAATGTAGATACAACTTCCTTGCTACTTACAGAAGAATTCGCTGTAACATAAGACCAGATGAAAAGCCCAGAGAAACCTGTGACCATATTATGATACTTAGTCTGACTGTGTGTGTGGTCACTGGTCAACAGTAGGAGACCACTGTCGGCCTGGATCGCCTAGGGGTTGTCGTGAAAGCTGAGTGAAAGTTTATGGGGTGGGGGTCTACAAGGGTCTGAAGAGGGCACAAGGGAGAAAGGGGTCATGGCCTTTAATTGTCTCGGATCTGACACCACAGACTGTGGCGCTGACAGTGAGGTCAGAAGGGGACAGGGGTACGGGGTGGGTTTGAGCAGGAGGGGTAGTGGGGCTGAGGACACACAAAAACCCTCTCAATCTACCAGTCAGTCCTGTCCTTTCCACTGGAACTTCCCATAAGCCTACAGCTTTTCTATAATGGGAATGTGGTCTTGAAGCACTAGACATTTGGCAGGTGAATTTCAAGGAAAACCTGTGTAGGAAAAAAAGAAAAGGATGATATTTCTGGTCCATCTACTACTAGAAAATGTTGACAAAAATGGTAAATGAAAACATTTTTTGTTCACTTTCAGAAGGGAGATTCATTCAAAAGCTACATTTGACAAAGAAAGGGAAACAAAAAAAAATCAGGAGCCTTAATCAACTGATCCTACAAATGGCGTAGGAGCATGTTGGACAGGGGAGACATGTAGGACAGACAGGGGAGACATGTAGGATAGACAGGGGAGACATGTAGGACAGACAGGGGAGACATGTCCCCCCAACGTTAGAAGCAAACTGCCCCCCCCCACAATAATAAGATCACTTTGAAGGTTTTTTAAATGTGTCCCCCCAACATGAAACTCGCATATGCCCTGAGATGCTAACAACTAAAACTCATCCTATTTCAAAGAAAGGGAGCACAGATTCATGCCAGTTCACAGACTGTCCAATAAACAAGAGCATCATGACTCTGCGGCAACTTCCACCGATCATGGGAACCCAATCCTGGCAGAGTGGAAGGCGGGGGCCATAACGCTGCAGGAAGTCATTAAGATCAACAAGAGCTACGAACCCGTAAACAACACTATCACAATGTAGACACCATACTGATTAAAGAGGAAGGAGATTTGTTGAAGGTGGGCATCCAACAACAGACAATATTCAGACGCACCACAGGATCAGTGGGTCTATTTACTCCATAGCACCAGTCTCTCCTGGGTGCGGAGACAATCAACACATCCCGATGGATGACATGTTCCTCCCTCACTAATGGACTGAGACTGAGTTTGAACACAGGCCCGATGTATTTGCATACACAGCACTCTCCCATCCCCCATTCACGTGTGAAGTCACGTGAAGACCGTGTGCTGCCCGCACACACACACCGATGACGTCTTCATCCAGCAAGGGACACTCTGTTATTAGCGGTTGTGCCCTACTCTGATTTTGACAAAGACAAGGAGGTACGTACTGTTAGATCTTCAGCGGAAAAAGTTCAGCTGAGGTAAGAAACGTCATGATATCACAAACACACGTGCAAACATGCAGGAACACCAGAAGCCATAAAGAGAATATGGGGACAGAAATTTTATCACAGAAAAATGTTTTTTTTAAAAGGTTATTCTAAAGTAGTGGAAATATAGTTGCTGATTTTGGCTCAGTGTTGGGCCTGGAGCAGTAAATGATATTATACACCCATCGTGAAGCTGTTTCTACTGTTAGGCCAACACTTTTACCTTCTCTCATAAAAGGTTTATGAAACGCTCTGACTATAACTGTCAGTCGTGACACAAACCATGTCCAGGTAAGCTAGTTTGGTAGTGATATGCCAAGCCAAATAGCCTGAATCAACGTTAAACTATAAACAATCCTAAACAGTAATTTCTGTCAGCTGTTATGAGCCTATCATGCCTTGTTATTTAATTATCTGAATTAATCAAAGACTAATGCAATGTCATTGTGAACATGTGAATTCAAGTTCCTTAATTATTGTCTGCAATCTTTCAACTTTTCCTGTCTAATAAGCCTACATTTATCAAAGGCATATTAATAAAATACATGAAAAATACAAATAACATATTGATTCTATCTATGCTCAACTTGAGGTATGTCACAACTGTGTGGTTACCAAAGTTTAAGAGCACGAGAATCCTTCACTAAACATTTACCTCCAGGGTAAGGTTCTGGTAACATAATTTCCACCAATCAGGGCGCTCTGTTACAGTCTTGCAGCAAGCGCAACATGGAAGTTTAACCTGGACCAAATTACGGAGAAGCAACTCGCTGAAAACGCTTCTGTCTGCGCAAAAATAGATATTCATTAGCTTTCCTGCCGACGTAGATTTTTCTAGTCACTTTAGGAATTAGTTTAAAGTAATGACAATGTTGGGTATGTATGTCCCTGATAGATTTTCTCTGAAATCCTCTAAGGTCCAGGATGGAATCGGGCTTTACACGGCGAGGCGAGTGAAAAAGGTTTGTTCTTTTGGACAGGACAACTTTGAATGTTTTGGGCATGAAGAAACTTACCAACGTGTGAAACTCATTCGGTGAATCGTAGAAATAGGCAGTTTTCTGTTCGCATTTTGTATTATTTTGCGAGTCGCTCCAAAAATCGTAGCATACCCGAGCAGCTCTGACGTGAAGTGCCACGTAGATACTGAAGCTGAGATTTCTGGACTAGCTCACTGCACAATGCTCACTTAGAACTCTTTACACCGTAACACATTGATACATTGTTTCATTGCATATCGCACCGAACACTTTCTCATATAGGCTACGTTTCCTATGCTGTCATTTAACTTTAATACTCAGAATGAAAAGGGTGTAATATGCTACTATAAGCAACAGTACAATAACGAAGTTGAAAATGTTGCAAGCAAAGTTCAAATAAAGTTACATTCATTTGAAAAAGTTATGACTGCAAAAGACCACGTTACCTATTAATTTGGTAATCTCACATTGTTCCAAGCTTTGAACATGAATGCTCCATTCATGAGAAACACGTCTTGACCACACCCCCTCTCGTTGGATGTTTGAACAAGGCTATTATTACTAGAATGTCCAATGTGAAATGTATAGGATTGATTCATGGACAGCACTCATAATAATTCTTTATAGTGCTGAGATAATACTACTACTGCTTCTACTACTGCAAAATACATTTTAGTATCCATTTATCAACTCCGTCGCACAGCTTATATCTGGCATGCATTTACAGGTAGCTAGCCCCTGAATACTCAGAAAAAAACCCTCAAAAGAAAGACAATAAAAACGAATATCCCATATCCTCAAATTTTGACAATGTATGTTTTCTTCAAGGGGGAAAAGTTTGGCCCATTCGCTGGAGAAAAGAAACTGCCAAGTGAGCTGGATGAGACCACGGACACCAGACTGATGTGGGAGGTGATCGTAACCCAATCTACTTCAACTCCTCTTAAACACTTCAGTCTCATCATAAGCACAATACATACGTGTTAAATAAGTATGGTCTGCTGTTTATAATACGTATTTCATTCTGTGTGGGTCCGTCATTGTAATCAAAGGGCGTGGAGTTGATTGGATGTACTCTTGAATTTTGTGGAAGTTCAGATACAATACAGGTGATGCTTAATTGGAGCAGCTGGTGTGATGCGCACACGCGCACACACACACACACACACACACACACACACACACACACACACACACACACGCACTGCTTGTAGAGTCTTGTTTTTGTAATGTGCCTAAACTCCTCCCACATCTTTTGCCACGTCATTCAAAGTGCCATTATGTTTGAACTTTAATGGCCAATTGGAGGTTTAGAATTTATTTTAAATACGGGCAGGTTCAGTGAGATTCTATTTTTATTTTCTGTGTAGCTTACTCTGAATTGACCGTATAATCATCTAGTAACCTATATCTGTCAAGTTATGTTGAATGGAACCACATTGTTTTATATCAAAGGGTTCATGGAAACTGTGATTTAGTTTGTAAAACCGCATCTCCCAATGAACACAGAGCTAGATATGGGGACACTGGGTTTATGTCAGCCAACAATATTCAACCTTCTTGATGGGTACATTTGTTTTCTGTTTCAGGTCCGAGGTAATAAAGGCGATGTGCTTTATGTTCTGGATGCCAGTAACCCTCGGCATGCCAACTGGTTGCGTTTTGTCCATCAGGCGCCATCGCAAGAGGAGAAGAATCTGGCAGCCATCCAGGTACAGACCTTCTCTGGAGATAGTGACACTCTCAGACTGATCTCTACATGGACGAAGGCGAAGAGGTCTCTTTATCAGCACACATCTGAGAGGAGAGAGAGAGAGAAAGGAAAGAGGGATTAAGAAATGACGGTGAGACAGAGATGGAAAGAAGTGGGGCATCAGAGAGAAAGTGGTTTAGGAATAGGAGAAGAGAAGAGATTATAAGTTAGTGAGAGTGAGTTGAGAAGGATAGTGTGAGTAAAATCAAGATACGGAATGTGGTCGTCTTTGTTTTGTCTGCTTGTGCAGACAGCTTGTAGGGTTGCACCATGTGCTACTGATTGTGCCTGCCATATCAGACGGAGATGTGAAAGTGATTTTGTTTGATGACTGTAGAAAACGAGGCACCTTTCACAGCTGCAAGTATACCTCCCTCTCAAAGTGTCCAACCCTATTAGGAATTCTTCTCTAGTGCCATGTGCAACCGTTATATTATAACAGATGAACATCCTTCACTTAACAAGAACCATAACTGAAAAATGTCAGTCCCTGTGATTATAATTAGATGAATTATATCCATAAAGCCACAAACACTGAAAACACAGGAATACACAATCAGATCCAGTGGCCAAGGTTATACACACACACACACACACACACACATACACAACTGCACTGCTTAGCCTGGGAAATCTCAGCCCTCTAAGAATTCAATTCTTCACTAGAGGAAGGTGAAAACCAGCGCTAGGATGAACAGGACCTAAGGTCCTCTGGCTGTGGTTTGGTCATTAATGCCAGAGTGCTAAAAGTGATCCCTTATTCAAAGGTCATTCGTGTGTGTTGGAGCTCTGTGTTCCATCAAAAGTGACATTTATCGAATTTTGTTCTCTGTTAAATTAATATATATGTGCATTTATGAATCCCAAGCCAAAGGAAATGGACACTTTCATTAGAGTGTGACCTTTCAGGATATGGAAGTTAATGACAACATGTTTAGGATTTGGAGGGTCTGACCTCTGACCTTAATCAAGCCTCTGCAGACGAGTGTCTAGGCTTAATGAGTTCAACCTTCAGCTACCCCCTTTCTTCCTCTGTGTATGTGTATATGTGAGTGAGAAGAAAGTATTTGTATGTATGCCCGGCTATATTTCACATTCATATTCAACCGGTGTGCATGATATTACTGTACGCTACATTCTGTTAATTACCATAGAATGCTGAGTTATCTTACTGGTCTCAGGACGGAGAGAACATCTTCTACCTGGCTGTAGACGACATAGAGACTGACACAGAGCTGCTGATTGGCTACCTGGACAGTGACATGGAGGAGGAGGAGGAGGAGGAGGATGATGAGGAAATCATCAAAGAAGAAGACGAAAACAGCAAAGAGGCCAAACATCTGGTTGAAATGGGTACATGCATGTTAAAGTTGTACATGGCCAATTTTTAATAGGTCCCGAAATAAGTGTGGGTTGTGTATTGTAAGTCCATGTTCCTCTGTTTGTGATTGTAGCAGCAGGTGTGTAGTGTGTCTATGTAATGTATATGCGTTTTTGTGAGTGTGTACAGACCTGGTGATCAAGAAGGAGGACCACCCGTGCCTGCTGTGTGAGAGCAGCTTCCCGAGCGAGGAGATCCTTGCGGCCCACCTCCAGAGCCTGCACCAGAGACCTAGCACGGAGGAAAAGGACTACAAGTGCCGAAACTGTGGCAAGAAGTTCCCCATCAGACAAGCCCTACAGCGCCAGTGCGTAGCCTTGCCTCATCTCTGTACTCTGCTTCCCTGATACTATCGAGCTACACATACACTTCCGTGATAAAAATTGTGGGTCACTTACAAATGTCCTTGTATTCCATGAAAACATAAATTAACTGAGTTTGAATAGGAAATATAGCAAATGAATAGGAAACATAGTCATTGACAAGGTTAGAAATAATTATTTTTAATTGAAATACTAATTGTGTGCTTCGAACTTTGCTTTCATAAAATAATCCTCCATTTGCAGATATTACAGCCTTTTACACATTTGGCATTTTATTTGTTGAGGTTATCTGAAGAGATTTCACCCCAGGCTTCCGTAAGCACCTCCCACAAGTTGGATTGGCTTGATGGTCACTTCTTACGTACCATATGGTCAAGATGCTCCCACAACAGCTCAATAGGGTTGAGATCCGGTGACTGTGCTGGCCACTCCGTTATAGACAGAATTCCAACTGACTGTTTCTTCCTTAAATAGTTTTTGCATAGTTTGGAGCTGTGCTTTGGGTCATTGTCCTGTTGTAGGAGGAAATTGGCTCTAGTCAAGCGCCGTCCACAGAGTATGGCATGGGGTTGCAAAATGGAGTGATAGCCTTCCTTCTTCACAATCCCATTTACCCTGTACAAATCTCCCAATTTACCACCACCAAAGCACCCCCAGACCATCACATTGCCTCCGCCATGCTTGACAGGTGGTGTCAAGCACTTCTCCAGCATCTTTTCATTTGGTCTGCATCTCACAAATGATCTTCTTTGTTATCCAAACACCTCAAACGTAGATTCGTCTGTCCGTAACATTTTTTTCCAGTCTTTCTCTGTCCAGTGTCTGTGCTCTTTTGCCCATCTTAATCTTTTCTTTTTATCGGCCAGTCTGGGATATGGCTTTTTCTTTGCAACTCTGCCTACAAGGCCAGCATCCTGGAGTCACCTATTCACTGTTCACGTTGAGACTGGAGTTTTGTGGGTACTATTTCATGTAGCTGCCAATTGAGGACATGTGAGGAGACTGTTTCTCAAACTAGACACTCTAATGTGTTTGTCCTCTTGCTCAGTTTTGCAATTTGGCTTCCCACTTCTCTTTCTAATCTGGTTAGTGCCAGTTTGTGCTGTTCCGTGAAGGGAGTAGTACACAGAATTATACAAGATCTTCAGTTTCTTGACAACTTCTCGCATGGAGTAGCCTTAATTTCTCAGAACAAAAATAGACTGACATGGAAACACAGGACTGATGGTTGCTGATAATGGGCCTCTGTATGCCCATGTAGATAATCCATTAATACTCAGCTGTTTCCGGTACAATAGTAATTTATAACATTAACAAGTTCTACACTGTACTTCTGATAAATTTGATGTTATTTTAATAGATAAAAATATGTGCTTTTCTTTAAAAAAACAAGGACATTTCTAAGTGACCCCAAACAAATGGTAGTGTAGATATGCAGTGCAATTTTCCTTTGATTTTCAGTGTTGGTTGTTTCCTGGTGTGAGGCTGTTGCCTTTTACTGTATTTCTGCCTATATGCTTTTATCTGACTGAATGAGTTGGTGTCTCCCAGTGTCCTCCACTGCGCCGAGACCCTTGGTCCTTCAGGAGAGCACAGAGCGCATCACCAGTGTTCACTCTGTCACATCACCTTCAGCTCAGAGTCCAGGTACACTGCCCCACAGGCCACGTGGTCCCGGCATGGGACATGCTTCAAAAGACTGATGCGTGGGACTGCTGCCTTATGGCTATGACTAAATGTA
Source organism: Esox masquinongy (assembly GCA_016801175.1). NCBI lineage: Eukaryota > Metazoa > Chordata > Actinopteri > Esociformes > Esocidae > Esox > Esox masquinongy. The sequence goes on along the minus strand of JACXGI010005306.1, from coordinate 20,401 downwards.
TCTGTGTTCCCTGTCTGTGTTCCCTGTCTGTGTTCCCTGTCTGTGTTCCCTGTCTGTGTTCCCTGTCTGTGTTCCCTGTCTCTGTTCCCTGTCTGTATTTCCTGTCTGTGTTCCCTGTGTGTATTTCCTGTGTGTATTTCCTGTGTGTATTTCCTGTCTGTGTTCCCTGTGTGTATTTCCTGTGTGTATTTCCTGTCTGTGTTCCCTGTGTGTATTTCCTGTCTGTGTTCCCTGTGTGTATTTTCTGTCTGTGTTCGCTGTGTGTATTTTCTGTCTGTGTTCGCTGTGTGTATTTCCTGTCTGTGTTCCCTGTGTGTATTTCCTGTCTGTGTTCCCTGTGTGTATTTCCTGTCTGTGTTCCCTGTCTGTGTTCCCTGTGTGTATTTCCTGTCTGTGGGTGTAGTTATGACCAGCACAAGGAAGCGTGTAGAGGAGATGCCAGGTTCATCTGTAAGGCTGAGAGCTGTGGGAAGAGGTTCAAGAGTAAAGACGCCCTGAAGAAACACAAAGGGAACGTCCACACAGGTGGGTACAGACATTGAACCCTTGCTGCTGATGAACAAGAAAAACATATCAGGTCCCCGATGGTACAGTGGTCTAAGGTTCTCTTTTTTTAGTTCCACGCTGTCCACTCCAGTCTAGGTTTGAGTCTAAAGACATGACTCCTAAAGACATGACTGCTAAAGACATGACTCCTAAACGTGGGGAAGGGGACAAAGGTTTCTGCAGAGAGTTGGAGAGTTCAGTTTATTCACTGTAATGAAATGGGCTTTAATTGTCCAGTAAATCTCTAGATGAGCCCAGAGGTGGAAGACTGCTTTCATTAGTGACCTTGTCATGTTTATGTTATGTCTTGGTTGCCCACAACAGTCGGAAGAGGACATACATCTGGTAATTGACATTTGACCTCAAGTGATTGGATGTGTGTATTTGTTTTGTTGTGCTTCTGATGAATTAGGCTTTGTCATGAGGTGAGTGATGATGCTTTTTACCAACACTGATTACCTGGACCACTCTGTCATAGCAGATATATCATCACATGATATTGAGAAATTTAGAGCAAGATTGGTCATTATGCTTGTTCAATCAATGTGCTTCAGGAAGCTCCAGAAGAAAGCTCATGTGCACCATCTGCAACAGGAAGTGCTCCTCCTTACTGAATCTCCAGGAGCATCGCAAGGTCAGGCAATTACCTACTACTGTAAATGATATAAGCTCTCAAAGTACCTACCCACCACCTACCTGTCTCACCTACCCACCACCTGACTGTCTCCCTTAGCTGTCTCACCTACCCACCACCTGACTGCCTCACTTACCGAGAAAGTCACTGTCTCACTTAGCAGTCTCACTTACCGCACTGTCTCAACTACCTTGCTGTCTAACATGCTTACTACCTCACTGTCTCACCCACCTCACTGTCTCACCCACCTCACTGTCTCACCAACCTCACTGTCTCACCTATCTCACTGCCTTACCTATCTATTACGTCACTGTTTTACTTAGCTCACTGTCTTTCCTCACTGTCTCACCTCCCTCACCTTCTCACCTACCTCACTGTCTCACCCACCCCTGTCTCACCCACCTCACTGTCTTTCCTTACTGTCCTACCCACCTCACAGTCTCAGCTACCTAGTCATCTTTGTCTCACCTATCTCACTGTCTCACTCCCTTATCCTGTATTCCTAGACATGTTTTGATCCTTCAGGGTTCTGTAAGGACTGGGTCGGTGTAATGGCTCCACCTAACCCTCTGGTGTTGGCGCCAGGGGATAGTGGGACGTTTCCTCTGTATCCCTCCATCACTCTTTTGTTACCTTCTATTGTATCCCTCTTCCCTCGTTCCAGTTCTTCTGTCCCGCTCTGCTCTTCTCTCAGTAGGAGGTTGGGTTTATGTTAAGGTTGTTACGTTTCAGACCGTGTGACACAGAAGAGAAAGGTTGTTTTTTATTTCACAAGCTCATCCCCACGGACTCTCGTGAAACCTAAGAGGCATGGTGAGCAGACTGTACAGACTATATACCTCTTTAACCCTGGCGTCAGGATTCTTCCTGTCAGAGATAGACTTAGGAGAAAAAAACAGCAAAATTGTTATTATTGCATTACATTTAGAGATTAATGGAGGTAAGGTATTTGCTTCACAAACTCTGGTAAGGCATCTTTATCCTCTTGAAGTGAAATGTCTGGGTAAAAGTATTTTGCAGTGAGTTATTCAATTGTTTTTGCGGTTGGTTTGGCTTCTCATCCAAATGAGTATTTTTTATTCAAGACCATTGAACCCAGCTGGTGTTTGGGTAAGGTTTCATTTTCCCTGTCAACATCGATCCAATATATAAATCAGCAGCCAATTACCCACTTTAATGGCCTGAAAAGGGTAGTGTGGCGATTCATCTTAAAACCATGGTTGTGTTACTGCTGTTGATGGTCCTATGCAGCTGCTTATGAGAACATCTAACCATTCTGGGGAACAACTAAATACCTTACCGTTATTGTGTTGTTAGTTAAACTGGTCAAAAGCAAGCTACATTTGAGTTTTTCGGTCCCTACACAAAAAAAATAAAAAGTAGCTGTTAGCGAGGCCTTTAATCACTAAGACATGTTTTGATATTTCCAGATCAGATCCCAACCAAACCCTCTGCCAGCTAACCTAGTCTCTGATATATCTTAATGTCAACCTGTTGTATCTTGAAAGGGAGTACAGCACATTGCCGTAATCTGACCTTTTCGTGCTGCTAGTACCCAGTTTGATTAATTTCATATGGGGCCTATGTAAACATAGAAAATACTCTTTGTTGTGTTAGTGATGATGTAGTCACAAGAGAGACTATTTCCTTATTGACATGTTAAGTGATAAAGGAAGATCTGGGTCAGTCAGAAACTTTAATTCAGTGAATGCTTTATTATTTACTATGTGATGATGTAGTCTGTTTAGAAATGCATTACAAATCATACAAACACACAGCTAATGAGTTGCAGGTTACATTGAAACGATCATTGGCTAAATTTGGAGAAGCCGGAGGAAAAGACAGAGGAAAAAAACTATTGGACCAAAGTTCTATGGAATGTAAGACATGCAGCTAAGCTTTGAATAATGACACTTTAGAACCTAGCATTGTGCTTTGCACAAGAGCGATCAAACTTTCCATAATTATAAGTTTGCACAAAAGCTACTTAAACCCGCCATTATAATTTGCCTGAACTGCTCAATTTTAGTTTTATTATAGAAGCTCTGAGCAGAGGACCTATTCAATCTTAGCATATTCTAGCATTAGGCAGAAGAGCTATTATTACAACCACGAGATCATAGGAGGGATTCAAACTTTTCAGCTTCTGAAATGGTATTTTCTGTGCACACGTTGTTTGGTAAAGAGGAAAAATGTGTCTCTGAATACTCTCTCCCTGGCCTGCAGGTGTGGAAATGGGCCGCAGTACACAGTGATCAAAAGAAATCCTATCCTTTTGTATCACCCCAAATCACTTCTCCATTACTGTCTGTCTGTCTGCTGCATGTACCACCAGGTCCACGAGATCTTTGACTGTGCTGCCTGCGATAAGAAATTCATCTCCACCAACCAGCTCAAGCGCCACATGATCACTCACTCAGGTAGGAGTGCTTGCACGTACGCAGACACACAACACATAGATATCAACATATAATATCAAACCCACTCGCTTTCTGTCCGTCTGTCCCTGATCAGAGAAACGTCCGTACACCTGTGAGATCTGCAGTCGCTCCTTCAAGCGTCTGGACCAGGTGACGGCCCATAAAATCATCCACAGCGAGGACAAGCCCTATAAGTGCAAGCTGTGCGGTAAGGAGTTTGCCCACCGGAACGTCTACAAGAACCACAAGAAGGTGAGCACGGAGCGGCAAGGGTCATGAAGCTTTTCTCAAGGACAGGACGGTGCAGCTATAGAAAAGGGTGAGATCAGATTAAAAAGGAGGTTGTTTTACTATTCAAGATCTGTTAAAGGAGATAATGCTGACGGTATAGAATAGTCCAGCATTAAAACAAGCATAGACATTCAGTATATACACATTAGTAAACACTCAAGCATACTCTCCCTGGTTTAGAGCTAACCTTATTAGCTTAAAACCAGAGGACTCTTCAGTTGTCTCTGGGGCTCTGTGCGGCCCCCACCTCCGAAGACTGCCGTGTTTACCTAAAGGAATGGGGGCGTCTTTCAGGCAGACAGGTGGGGGACGAAGCAGTGGCACAGATAAACACAAGCCCTTTGAACCTAAGCCCCTCAAGCTACTCGTCTTCATCAGGTCAACATACCAAATCGGCCATGGAGCCTAACCCCCAGCCCAACACTCACACGTCTGATCCCACGTGGACACAGGCAGGAGGCAGACAGCAGGAACCAACGGGAGAGATGGAGGTTTAGAGAGAGAACAGATGAGATATATTCTGGGGGTGTCTGGGTTTTACCTTAGCTTCGTTAGATGTTCTACTATCAACATGAAAAAGGCTACACATGAAAAAGGCTACTCATTGACTATATCAGTCGACTGCTGAAAGAGGTATAGGTTTGTTTTAATATGTTTCAGGAGTGTGCTAGACAGCGCATTCAGACATGTTGCTGTGGTATATGTGATCCAGAAGCAGCGGTCCTGACCGCCGGACCACTCTGTAGTCTTAGGAAGAAGTATGACAGTGGATGCGTTCATTGCTGTAAGTTGTTCTGGATAAGTAAGAAATGACATGAATGTATATGTAAAGTGGGGTCACAGCCAAGGGTCAGCCAATATTGATGGCAACCTCGGAATTACTTGGGTTAACTTATTTGTGTCATGATGCTGAGTACTTTAACCCTGAATGCTGATGTATTCCTGTTCTTACCTCTAGATAGCAGTAGTCTGTGTTCGTGTTCAATGATGCTGAGTACCTTAACCCCAAACGCTGGTATATCCCTGCTCTAAACCTCTAGATAGCAGTAGTCTGTGTTCGTGTTCAGCGATGCTAGGTACCTTAACCCTGAAGACTGGTGTATCCCTGCTCTTCCTCCAGACCCACTCTGAGGAGAGGCCCTTCCAGTGTGAGGAGTGCAAAGCTCTGTTCCGCACCCCCTTCTCTCTACAGCGCCACCTCCTCATCCACAACAGTAAGTATGGGTGTGTATGTTTGTCTGGAATATGGAAGTCGGAACAGTACCTGTTTGACTGACAACTGCCACTAGTTCCTGTGTTCAGGGCCCCTACAACTCAGAAGCACACAGTTCCCAAAACTCAGCATGTTCGGGCCTGTTTTTAGCAGCAGGTACTGGGCCAGTCCACAGACTCCTACTGGTTCTCTGTGGTCCTCCTAATTTTGGATGGCATGGGGCTACAGCCAGATGGAGGTCAGACAGTTAGCCTTGGTAGGTCTAGACTGATGACAGAGAGATTGTGAAGCTCAAGGCATTTCCTGCCATTGTCTCTGGAGAGAGATCACTATTCACACATCACTAGGATAACACTGGGCTTGGTATTATGTATCAGGTGCTAAATTGTGTGTGTGTCGGTGCGCGTGCGCGTGTGTATGTGTAATGAGAGTAACAGCATGTGGAAAGTGTGTGAACGTCTGTATAGACAGAGAGAGAAAATATATTTGTGTGCGTGTGTGTTCACTTACGTGTGTCCCTCACTGTGAGAAAATGAAGCACAGCTGCCATAGCATTTCCACCTTCGATAAAGTTGTTGTTTTAAAATCAGGGGAACACAGATTGGACCTTTGAATAAGGTCAGATGTCACTCTCTGGTAAGGGTCCCACAAGAGTGGTCCTCTGGGTGTGTGTGTGTGTGTGTGTGTGTGTGTGTGAGTTTTTGTATCCAAGTGTGTCTGTGTGTGTCCTCATGTTTTTAAAGACCCTTTCATCTAGTCATAACTAATCTTTGTCTGAGTTGCTTAAAATCTCAGTATTAATAAAGTTTATATTCTGTCTACGACAGTAACATCAACTAAGTTTATTAACAGTTATCACAAAGTGCTTGTACAGATACCCAGCAAAAAAACACAAAGAGCAAAAAAATAAGACACCTAAAGCTGCACAGCAGCTTCAATATTTTTTTTTCCCTCAAAGGTAGGAACCTAGGAAGAAACCTAGAAAGGATCCAGGCCCCTAGGAATTGGGTGTCCTTTTCTTTCTGTGCTGGCTGGAGATTATAAGAGTATATTACCTTTTAAGGCCAAATCAGTCTTTTTTCTGTTTAACCCGGTAAGTCAATAGAGTACCAATTCTGATATAAAAATATTAAAATGACCAGCGGTTCAGAAAAGTCTTTGTACATGAATGGAGGTAAGGCTGTTATTTGTATATTGGAGTGGTAATGGACACAGGACTAACGTTCTTGTGCTGACCATCATGTTCATTCTTCGTAATGGGAGAATGAACACACGTTTGGAGCCAAAGCTGCCTCTGCCAAGCATACACACTCTGTCCAAACCACTTAATGGAAACCAACTCCACTATAATGGAAAAAAGCACTTCCCAACAATAGCTTCTGTTTTTATGGAGCCACTGAGTTAAGGCGTGAAATATAACATAATGCTTTACTATATGTGGGAACAGCTGAGAGTTGTTTTTTTATTTGAAATCATGTTGATGTCTGGCGTTTTTAATGGTTCTTAATGAATGATTGGGAGTGGTTGTCGCTGTTCATTATCTTCTGTGAAATAAGAAACCCATCCAAAGTGGAGGCGGATGTGTATGTTTAGATCAGTCTGTTTCTGTCCTCTCCTGCCGTGCGTGTTTCCAGGGAGGGATGGAAGATAAACATCATTGTGTGAAAAAGGTACAAGGTAAAGGTAATAAAAAGTTCTGTCCAGAACATTTTGAAAAGAACATTGCACGGATCAGCGAGGCAGGAGAGGTTCTGTAGGCCAAACAATTCACCTGGAGAAATGGCTTTCAGGGTTATTGTCAGTGGTAGTTATGCTTTTAGAGGCACAGTAATGGCTGCCTCTCATTCTCCTCAGAAAAACTCAGGGCGCAGAACTGAGGGTGACAGGAAGTGTCTCTCCATTGTGTTGCCATCCTCTTTTGTGCAGGTGAGAGGACGTTTAAGTGTGACCAGTGTGACGCCACCTTCAAGAGGAAAGACACACTTAACGTGCACATCCAGGTTGTTCACGATGGACATAAGAAGTACAAGTGTGACCTGTGTGAGAAGGCCTTCGTCACCCCCTCGGTTCTGAAGAGCCACAAGAAGGTGAGTTCAGTTCTGTCTCAGAGCAAAAACTCTTTGCGAATAATCACCCAGTATATGAAAAGGATAAAGGATATTTTTTTCTGCATGTATGAATGTCCTTCAAAAGTTATAGCAAAGAATGGAAACTTGCCCTTGCTGTTTTCTTGTAATCTCTCATGTATGCAGGACTGCTTATTTGCAACAGTATAAGGTCCGCCTCATTGTTTTCAATGAAGCCCAGTTAACATCAGGACTCAGTCTGTAAATTACACATGGCATTTAGTCCATTAGCTCCACAGGGTTTTCAAAGCACAGGACTGATCCCAACGCAGATTACTGGCTCAATCTGCCATTGTCTGTTCGCGTTATGGATCAGATCGGGACCAAACCGTTTCTTGGCACACAGCAAAAGAAACGATTCAAACAACATGGCTATAGTACAGTAATGCTGTAGGACAATAGCCTGTCCCGCTATCTGGTTGGCTGGTTGTTCAGACTTTGCCGAGACAGGACACTTTTCTGACACTGATTAAAGACAGGTAGCTCAGCCCAGAGACTTGACTGGGACTGAACACTAAACAACAGCCTATTCAAAAGGAGAGTCCTATACAGGGAGCAGGAGGCCGTGTGGACCACAGCCCAGAGGTCTGATGGGGGACTTTAGAAGGACACTGAGTACAATACAGAGACAACCTTTATCTTCCATTTCCTATTCCACTCACGGCTGGAGAGTAGGGACAGTCTCAATGCTATCATCTGTATTTGTTTCTCTCCAGATGCTTTTGTCATTGTTTATTGCTTTTACTTTGGCAGGTTGATCTAAAATGAACTGTAACGATATGTTTCTCTGGCAGAGCTATTGGTGTTTCTCTCAGAGCACTCTTAAATTAATGCAAACGCCATCCCTACAGGCAGATATGTCTGTACTCAGAGGCCTAAACCCATATTTGCTCCTAAACCAAATATTGTTGAGTATGGAGATACACAAAAAGGTCTTTCTAGTAGATATCACCAATCATCCATGTACAGTAGAAGATATCTACATGTTATCTAGTAAACAACCTGCCCAAAAACATATAAACACGTCGTTACTGTCATGTAATGCCGAACTGCGCGTGTGCAGACCTCAAATCAAAGGCACTTGTTTCTTATAAAGCCATTTTTGGCAAAAAATTACTTTTCGGTTTGTCTTTTTTACTGTAGTTCTAGCACTTAAAATTTCAGCTATTTAAGTTTTTGGCTCAAATCTTGAAATCTTAAGTCATTTGTCCTTAGATTTCAAGAACCCTCTTTGCCTAAACCCTAAAGCTTCTGTGTTGGAGATTGTTTGAAATGGCAAGGTAATTACCAGATTGCTTACGCTGGACCAATCACCTAAGATCTCAGATGGATAGGGTAGGGTACAGATGATGTGTCCTAATTTAAATCAGTTTCATACAGCAAGAAAAAGAACCCTGCAAAAACAACAAACGGGGTAATATATTTTAGATATTTTTAAATAATCATGTTGAACTGACCAACTTTAGCTGTCGTTTTAAACCTTACATACACTACACGTTTCTTACCGTAAAGTAAAATTCCTGCAACAACAGGATGTTGGACATCTGTTCATAGTTTTTTTTCACGCCTCACTGCATTTGTTTGCATTTTTTATTTGTGTTTGAAGAAATGGAGGAGGTGTTAGCCAAGTTACTAATGCCACATCCATAATATCCATATTAAAAAGTGGGTGTTATGATTACCTTTAACCCTGATAAATTCCCAAGGTCCATTTTGGAACATGATGTTCCCCAATGAAAACTATATAGCCTTTTATGAAGTAAGAATACCAGTCAAGTTTCTCCATGTTGTACAAACAACCAACCCAACAACGATGAGGCATCTGGGAGACATCTGTCTGTGTGTGAAGGGAAGGGCTTATGTAACCTAACGCCAGTGGCGTGGGACGCAGGGGGCGACATGGGGGAAGGACAGAAGAGGAAGGTGAGAAAAGTGGTATTCACGTCTGTATTGTTGCACTGCTCTTTAAACAGTCAATCTGAATGGAAGAGAGGAAGTAAAGCAGAATGAAGGAGGAGAAAGAGAGGGGTGAGACTCTTCTAGCCTTGCTGGGGGGTGCAGCACGCTCCACTCTTTGCATACATTCTCCTCTGTGTGTACAAACCAGTTTCCCCTTACAGGAGCTCAGAGAAAAGCCTGACCTTAGTTTGTTTGAGGAGCGAGGCCAGGAGGAGGAGAGGAATGCGGGCAGAGTAGATCCGCCCTGCTCCTCTCTCTCAAACTCCTGGGTTTTTGAATGTAATGATAGGTCTTGAATCGTTCAGATTCCTTAATCCAGCTTCCAGGAGGCGACTCCACTACAACAACTCTTGAGGGTTCCCATGTAGAGCCTGCAGCATTCCGAGTAGAGCCTGCTGCGTTCCGAGTAGAGCCTGCTGCGTTCCGAGTAGAGCCTGCTGCGTTCCGAATGGAACCTGCGGCGTTCCGAGTAGTGCCTGCAGCGTTCCGATTAGAGTCTGTAGCGCTCAGAGCAGAGCCTGTGGCAACAGAGCTGAGCCAGCATTGTTCTGAGTACAGCCAGCAGAGTTCTCAGGAACACCTGTGTCTAGCAACTGCATGTACACTCATCTCTAGCACAACTTTGATCTGGCCTCTCAGTTGGCGTAGATGTGTTGAAAAGGACCTTTGGTTAAATGACAGATATCAAATGTTTGTCTGATGATCACCCTTGAAGTCCCCCTGGACTTTGGAGCTTTTTAGTGACAATAGATCTTTAAAAAATGTTGTGAACTTAACCAGCACTTGATAAACATAAATGGGACACAACCATGGGGCATTTAACTGGACTGTACCGTCAGTAGTTTATCTGTTTAGTACCTAAGAGTGCAAGCAGAGGTCAGAGTATCTCAGTATTCTGAATGCACTACCAATGTGTGCCCTGTAATAATGGACAGATGTGAGCCTCCTGAATGTTACAATTGTCTTTCCTAAATACCAACAATGTGTTCTCCGATCATTTCCATACCAGACGCACACAGGGGAAAAGGAGAAGATCTGCCCATACTGCGGACAAAAGTTTGCCAGCAACGGCACTTTGAGGGTCCACATCCGCAGCCATACAGGTCAGTAGCCCTGCCGTAACAGATCAGTAGCCCTGCCGTAACAGATCAGTAGCCCTGCCGTAACAGATCAGTAGCCCTGCCGTTACAGATCAGTAGCCCTGCTGTAACATTTCAGTAGCCCTGCCGTAACAGATCAGTAGCTCTGCCGTAATAGGTCAGTAGCCCTCCCGTAACAGATCAGTAGCCGTGCCGGAAAAATAGGTCAGTAGCCTAACGATTTCAGGTCAGTAGCCCTGTCGTTACAGGTCAGTAGCCCTGTCGTTACAGGTCAGTAGCCCTGTCGTTACAGGTCAGTAAACCTGCCCTAACAGGTAATTTGGACAAATTTGTCTTTATTGTCATAGCTCTCTAGTGAAATGAATCATCTTTCATTGATTGCCACGTGAAATGGTGTGAGAAAAAGACCAGTCTAGTCCACTAGATCCACATTAGTCTAGCCCCCAGAGTTCTAGAAGACCAGTCTAGTCCACTAGATCCACATTAGTCTAGCCCCCAGAGTTCTAGAAGACCAGTCTAGTCCACTAGATCCACATTAGTCTAGCCCCCAGAGATCTAGAAGACCAGTCTAGTCCACTAGATCCACATTAGTCTAGCCCCCAGAGTTCTAGAAGACCAGTCTAATCCACTAGATCCACATTATTCTAACCCCCAGAGTTCTAGAAGACCAGTCTTGTCCACTAGATCCACATTATTCTAACCCCCAGAGTTCTAAAAGACCAGTCTAATCCACTAGATCCACTTTATTCTAACCCCCAGAGTTCTAGAAGACCCGTCTAGTCCACTAGATCCACATTAGTCTAACCCTCAAGAGTGCTAACACTATCCCAGAATGGATGTTCATTAAACTGCCTTTAACTGGAGAGCTACACATTCCAGTTTGTTTCCTTACCAACAGACTAGTGCACAGACCTGGCACAGCCACACACACTCTCTTTATCTAGCCTCTTTCCCTCTCTCCACATCTCTCTCCTTCTTTCTTCCTTTCTTTAGCCAGAAGTCTTTTTGGTTTATTTCTCTCTCCGCTGTCTTTCCTTACCTAGATTTCCTGCTCTCCCGTTATCCTCACATCCCTCCTCCTCTTGTGCTCCCTGTCTGTGAGATTGAATCCTCACTCCGGTCTGCTCAGCTTGTTGTCATGCCACAGATACATCAGCTGAAATCCTCTCAAGCTAAGTAGCTCCCAGCAAACAATGGTGATTTCCTTTCCCCAATCCCTTAATCTCTAGAATGTGTTAGCAGCTATAGTTCTAAAGATTTTCCGCAGGCTTTTCTGCCATTGAGATCCAAAGCACACACAATCAGTGCTATCAAAACCATCACTACTATCACTGTCAACCATCCCAATTAATGAATCCTGTCTGATTATCCAATCATAGCTACCTCACCAGCACTATAAGATTAAGCAATCAAAATGCCTATGGATAGTTTTATAATGAGAATTTAGTCTTCTTTTAAATATTTATTAGCATAATACTTACTAGTCTTACCGTTTTCATTGCCAGCTCATCCTCTAGAGGTTCTACAGCATGAAAAGAAGTGGGTGTATGTGTGTCTTTATGTGTGTGTGTGTGTGTGTGTGTGGGGGGGGGGCATTGCGTAGTCTGATTGTATTTATTTAGAATAAACAAAAGAGCTGGCCGTGGGGGAATGCAGGGGGAGGGGTGGGAGAAAACATCCAGCAGGGTGACCCTTCACCCCGGCCGGCTGTAAATCTGTCTACTTGTTCTATAGCCCAGAACTCCCTGGTCTAAGCTTTTGTTGTCTCTTGCAAAACAAAATGCAATTTAGGAAACGTGTGAGTTATTCTTAAAATGAACGACAACAAAAGTCAAAACAACGCTGATGTTGTTCTCACCCGTTGATGACTCACTGGTTGGGTGTACTGTCCTTCCAGTAGCAATCTGAAGTGTTAGCGTAGCATAATGCATTTAATATAAAGGGAATGCCTTCTGTGGTGTTGGCGTAGCATAATTCATTTAATAAAAAGGGAATGCCTTGTATGGGTGTATAAAGGGTGTTGCATCAGCTGACTCTGTCGTTAAGGTATTTTAATTGGGGTCGAGTCTCTCTCTAGCGGCCTTTGACTTCCATGCAGGGATGACGGAGAAGGGACTGGAGCATTGCAAACTTTAAGTATGGTTAAAGAAGCAGGGATCAGGTTCTGTAAGACAGCTTTCCTGTGTTCTCTGCCCAAGATGTTTATGAAAAGCTTGTGTTGTCTAAGTGCTTAACTAGGTGTAGTTAATGTGGCTGCCTCTGTAAGTAAACCTGGCTCCTCTTCCTGTCAGTAATCTCTTGAAAGGAACCCCAGCAGAGGTTAAAGGCCTGTGTTTCCACAGCCTCTCTGGATGGTACCGCGTTAAAGGCTGGCATTGTTTGTTTTCCCACTGTCTCCACACTGGAAAAGCACAAGCGTCACTTTCACCTGGTCAACACTAAACACACTGGGTGCTTTGTAAGGTTTTCACAGCGGTTTTCCCCTGTGGCTTTTGCTTGACACTGGTGTATGCTGTTTCTGATGATCACTATTTGTTATGGTCACAGAAATAAAAAAAACTATTTCAACAATTTTTATTAATCCATCACATGCATTTGTTGGAAAGCATTATTTGGCAGCCCCCATGGGATTTATCTGGTGATTGATTCCCACACATTCTAACAGCCAGACGGCGTTGGGCGTTACTTCTCACAAGCGTTGATGTCATGGGCATTTTGGCGACATCATCCACCTTAGAGAGGAGGGAGCCTTCCCTGTCAATCCACAATCATACTCCATCTCTGAACCAATCACAGCTTTTCCATTTTAACCTGGAAAAAGGAGAGACGAGGGGCGTGGTTGCAGTTTAATTCATCATATGATTCATGTTGGTATATGACTGGTGTAAATGCAAATGACCATAAATAGATAATAGGTATGAGTTTTAACAGTGTGCAGTGGATTATGGTATATGGCAGTCCTCCAGTTGGCTAAGCTGCTTATGCCAAAGGAAATGTTTACAGAAACTAGTATTTGAGTGTCAATGACATCATGGCAGAAGTGTCGTAGTTTGGTCCTCAAAAACAGTCACCATTATAGAGTCACCCAGTTCAACAATTTACTGTCTCTAAACAGAGAAGCTCTTTGTGTGGGATTTTATATTTCATAATTAGTGTCTGGAATTGTTACATGTAAGGTTCCAAATGTATGAGGTTGAAAAAATTATTAGCTGGCATTACATACAGTAAAATTGTGAACTTTACGTTTATTGGTGAAACGAGGGTCAATGAGATGGGAAGAGTTGTCCGTTTTGGTTTAAAAACCCTGTTCTCAGTGTAAGAGAGGACAGTGAACCGACGGCGTCCTTCCGCTCACGACCCACCCCGCTGCATGAAGATGTGGTACTGAATGTCAATATAGAGACAGTAAAGCATATGTCTTTAGTTTCCTCTGTGCGGTCGGAACAGTTTCAGGAGTAGTGTTGTCTATTAGACTGAAGACAGTGGATGATTATAAGGGACAGGTACCCTGTTGGAGACCAGTGTCTTCACAGCTGTTAAGTATGCAGTAGTCTGTCTCGGCACAACATGATTCAGATGCATTTCTAATGTACATCTGGCAGTCCTCTGGGACCACTGAAGGACCTCTGACTTGGGGCTGTCTGGGTCCGTGTTTCGAGCAGCCAGCGGTGACATGATGTCATTTACATGTCCTGGGTACAGGAAGTCTGAAAAGGACAGTCTCCTCTAGTGGCAGGTGGCTCTCATTTACTCCTCATCGGTCTCTTCCTCTCACACGCTAACAGCAGTTTGCTCTAAAAAGGTGTGTGCTAAAGGTTGTTTGAAATTATAGGTGTGTGTGTGTGTGTGTGTGTGTGTGTGTGTGTGTGTGTGTGTGTGTGTGTGTGTGTGTGTGTGTGTGTGTGTGTGTGTGTGTGTGTGTGTGTGTGTGTGTGTGTGTGTGTGTGTGTGTGTGTGTG
>JACXGI010005305.1:0-47928 GCA_016801175.1 Esox masquinongy | reverse complement strand
GAGAGGGGGGCGCAGGGGGGGCGAGAGATGCGCTTAACACACCAAACGCACGTAGATGGCGAGAGCAAGAGAATAAGTAATTTTGAATGAACTGACAGAGAGACGCTGAGAGGGATAGACACTGAGACAGGCAGGAGACAGACTGAGGCAGGGAGGAGACAGAGACAGGGACGAGAAGGAGAGACTGAGACTGGGGGGAGACGGGGAGGAGAGTGAGACAGAGAGAGACAGGGAGGTGACAGAGGGACATAGATGGGGAGGTGACGGAGAGACAGACAGGGAGCGAGTGTGAGGCAGCCACAGAGAGGTATAGTGGCAACCATTCATGCCTATTGAATTGAATTTGAGTTGACACAGTAAGGAGAGAGGATGAGATGGATTGCTGCTGGGCGTTCCATTGTACTCGCTGGGTAAAGTAAAGGCTGAAGCCAGGTTTGGGCTCTGCTGGTTTTGCTGCAGAGCTCAACACCGATGACGAACCCAACACCGCGTCACTCAACGCTTTGAGCTACAAACGGGTATATTTTGCCACTGTTTACTTGACTGCCTTCGATGCAGAAGCATCACTGTGTTTCTCACATCCAAGGTAGCGTTTGTTTACCAAGTTCTGCTGCTAGGATTCAATTTGACTGGGGGAAATTACAGATGTTTGGCAATGCGGTCCAAGAAGAAAGGGTTTAGTTATTCCTCCAGTTTCTGCATACCCCACTGTGTTAACACAATGTAAGCCGTGGATTTAGGGGTTCTTAGTGAAGAAAGCAATCCACATGTGACTGCCTCTGCCACACGCTGATAACCTGCTGAAAAGATCTATTCTGAGGCCTGGAAAGCATAGAGTCTTCACACCATATCCAAGAGAACAGAACGTCTGAAGTGGAACATCCTGTGTCAGTGTTGTAATACTTCCCCTCCTCCAATTCCGCAGGACTGTCCTCCGCACGATGTGCCAACTGGTGCACTTTACGTAATATACACGCACAGCTTGCACTGTGTATTTAGCGGGGGGAAATGCCTTTATCTCCACAATGGTAGTAGGCTTGAGCGGAAATATTTTTGCAGTGTTTTTGCCGTGGTTCACTGTGTGGCTCAAGAGAGCGCTGCGTCAGGTAGTCCCAGCCTTCACAAAGACCTTTTTATTGGTTATTTTAGCAGGTTATATCACTGAGGACAGAATCTCAGTTATAGCAATTAATCAGTTCTTGATATTTCCCTTTGATATAGCCACTTTAAGCTGCTTATGATGAGATTATCACCTTGAGGTCAATGCACCAATATCAAGGCATATTGAATGAATGGTATATAGTATCACAAGGCAGATGCTTGCATTAATTTCTGGGTAAAGATCTATAGTGGCTATATTGGCTTTGCCCAGTGTCATTGTCCAAAAACAGTTGATAGAATTAATCAGACTAAATTGCATCCAGTAAGTATGTCTGACATGGAAGTATTCCAAACAATTCTGAGAAGACAGCTTTTTAAATGTCACTACTCTGCATAAAGACACCTATAGTATAACGATTCACTAAGAAGAATGTCAGAGTGGAGGCTCCAACTATGTTACTATGTTGGCTAAATTTTGTCATGTAATTTAAGACTGCTTTACTGATGTCCTTCTGACCTCCCCCCTCCGTGACCTTAGGCTGACATCAACACTACCTTGATTTGTGTTGAAATGTATTTTTCCTGTTCTTTTTTCCTACTTGGAATTCCCTCGGAGGCAGCCTTCTGCCAACATCACTATCAAGTTAATGATGCATTTATAGACAAAACTGACAACTTGATCTAAAAACATTTACAGGCATTTCTTAGCTTAATTGGCAAAAGACTGAGGAAAGATCGAGAGAGTTTTAGCTGAAGGAGCAGTGGCCTAGATTCAAACCCACAGTGCAGCAGGAACCACCCTAAGCCACATTTTTTGTAGCACAAATGGTACCTCATAACAAACTGAATTATGATTGAATCACAGTTTTGGTTGTCACATGTTGCTCATAAAAAAAAAAGTTATATCCAGGGTTAGAAGGTCTGAAAATGGACTATACCAACAGTGCTCTCCCAAACAAAGCCAACATGATAAACCATATAGGACAATTCTTCTTCCTGTCTGTAGATGAAAAGGAGGAAGGCATCCTGGGTAGTATTCTTCTGCCCAGCTTTCACATCTCCATGCTGTCTGTCGACGACCACATCAGCAGGAAATACGCCTTCAAGGTCAGTATAACACACGCACACTCTGGTCTTTGATTTCGATCTTTCATGCCAGAGAACCTCTGGAAATATATGTGTACGGGACACCCCTTCACTCATCGGTCTGCGATAAGGTCTGGCGATTATTCTGGAGATAGAAAGCGTCTGGGTGAGGACGCTGAAAGACAGACCCGGCACTACGGCGCATCCCCATTCGAAGCATCTCTGCCCCATTTTCCTGCATGCCTTCATCCATGTAAACATTGATTCCCTCCTCCACACGGACATGATCTACAGCACAATAACAAACCCATTCACTCCCGCCTCCCCAACATCCCAACATCCGCAGCTCTTTATCCCATTCTCTGCTGTGTGATGGAGGGTCTCCTGAGCGGCGCACTGCCCCCTGTCAAGTGCACTAGGTTTGGTAAATGTTATTCCACCATCTAGGGTATGGGGTGTCGTTGAAGTGCAGATTTAGTGTCAGTCCTCTGGCTCAGCTGCGGTGAATTGGTAAAGTCAGCTTGGAGGGTCCCTCTGTCACTCATATTTACGGTCCCAAGCCTTAGCCGAGGTAATTAAAATGTGTGCTACACGGCCTTGGAGAAGAAAGGCTACATACACACACACACACACACACATACACACACTTCTGTCATAGAAGGTCATGTAAATACTCCCTAGAGTCTTGTCAATGTCAACCAACAATCTCTTGCCCCTATTACAAATTCTTTGGGTTTTCCAACCCTTTTCTATCTATCTAACTCTGTCTCTCTCTCCCCCTTTTCTCTCCATCTGTTTCTCATTCTCTCTCCATGTCTTGCTCTTATTCTTCCTCCCTTTCTATCTCTCTCTCCTTCTCTCTCTCTCTTTTGTTCTTCCTCCTTTCCTTTCTTTGTCTTTTCTTTCTGTATCTTTTTCTTTCTCTCCTGTCCACTTTTCTATTTCTCATTCTCCCTCCCTTTCTCTGCTCTTCTCTTTTTCCACCTCTTCTCTCGCTCTCTTTCTGCTAGGCGACCCACCCGAACATGAGGACCTACTACTTCTGCACAGACACCGTCAAAGAAATGGAGTCCTGGATGAAAGTGATGACAGACGCAGCCCTGGTTCACACAGAGCCAATCAGGAGGTGGGTAGACCTAGAGAGACCTTCCCCCCATCCTCAAACCCTTTCTACCATGACCCGACTTGACTTCCAGGCGTGTGGCAGTGAAAACTACCAACCTCGCCGAACAGTGATTGCATTTGCCATTTAACCGAACTGACAGCCGTGGGAGACTAGAGTATTTCCTGCAGAGGCGAGAAATTGCATCCATTTAGAAGAACCAGATGTTGGTGCTGAAGATAGGAACAGGCTGGGAACAAGAAGTTATAGCTTCAGGGCTGACACGCCAGAGCAATGGTAGCCGTACTCGCTGCCTTGATCGGGCACACCAAAGAGGCGACCAAATCGAGGCATTAGTGCTGCTCCCTTCTGCACTTCACACTCGATACTACAGAACCCTTTTCGTGTTGTCTGTAATTTCTGTGTTTTTAGCTGCAAGCGGTTTGTGAGGGTTTATCGATGTGGCCATACAATTATTCGCACGACTCAATACATGGTAGCACCTTCACAGTCCAGTAAACACCAGGAATAGACAGGGAAGGACACAAATCTTTACAATTACCAAATATTTTTATAAAAAATACAGTGAGGTGGTATGACAGTGACAAATTTTTTTTTGCTCTCTATTCCGGCACTTTGAATTTCAAATCATACCGTGACCGTGGTGTTAAAATGGGGAAATTTCAGTATATTTTCATCCATATCATATGAACCACTTAGAAATTACAGCACGTTTTGTACACAGCCGTTTGTGTAATTTTAGTGACTGCAACTTGACCTCACTACAGTCGTACGTGAGGAAAAACTTGGAAAACCTTTGTAGAAGTACTTTAGCAGTCCAAGACAAGGGGACTGTCACTGTCACTGGGTCTTGAGTGCAGTAGGCGGTATAGGACTTTAGCTAGCCTAGCATTTAGACACTTCTCCCAGGAGTACCAGACCTGTTAATGGTCTTCTAGTAGCACACTGAAGGGTTGCAGCAGTGGACAGGTCTCAGTGTTCCCCTTAGAGTGCTGTGGGCGGACGTGATGTTTTAAAAACCTCTCGCTTCTCTTCCTCCTCTGCTCTCAAGTCCCTCGAGACAGGCAGACGGACGGGCAGTAATAAAACAGACGGGCAGTAGAAAGACAGGCGGACAGGCAGTCCGTAGAAAGACAGTCAGACAGGCAGTAGAAAGACAGACAGTGGAAAGGCAGACAGACTGACAGACGGACAGGCATTTGAAACACGGATGACAGAAAGACAGGCGGGCAGCAGAAAGACAGGCGGGCAGCAGAAAGACAGACAGACAGTTGATAGACAGGCAAGAAGTAGAAAGGCAGACAGACAGGCAGGCAGTAGAAAGACAGACAGAGAGAGGCAGGCAGACAGGCAAACAGTAGAAAGACAGACAGGGAGAAGAAAGAGAGACAGGCAGAATACAGACAGGCGGGACAGAGCGACAGACAGGCAGTAAACAGACAGGTAGGCAGACCACGGAAAGGCAGAAAGTGAGCAAGCAGTCAGCACAGGCATAAGCACAAGAATAATGTCAGGCAGACAGGTTGTAGGAGAGAAGAGGTGGCGGCAGTGAAAGCTGACAACCTGACACCTACACAGTGGTCCATTGTTGGAGTGTGAAAATATGCTTGGCTGTGAATCTGCCTGGTAATTATGTAATGGGTTATTGTTGACATATTGTTCTGCTTCTCTCCCTCTTTCTGCCTGTCTTTCACTTGCTCTCCATTTCTCCCTCAATTTCACTCAATCTCACGTAATTTCCCTCGTTCTGTCTCCATTCCCCTTGCCCCTCCATTCACGTTCTTCATTTATCTCTCTTTTCTCCCCTTTCCTCTCTCTTTTCTCCTTTTCCCTTTATCTCTCTCTGTCACACTCTCTTTCTCCCCCAGACTGGATAAGTTGAAGTTGGACCGTGGTGGTCCTCAGGAGGTGAACAACATCCTCAACCACAGCCGGGTCCTGACCCGACCAGAGATCCAGAACAACGAAAGGAATCGCGAACCGCCACAGCGCCAGCTCTCCCTCACTCGTAGTACGGAACGCGGGGACGCGGACAGGAAACACAAAGACGTGGACAAACACGCCACCACGACGAGAGACCGCGAACGCTACACCCTGCAGAGAGACGGGGATCAGTACTCGCTTCAGAAAGACGGCGTGAGCTACACGCTTCAGAGAGACGGCGAGCGCTACCTGCTGCACAAAGACGGGGAACGGTACGCCCTGCAGAAGGACGGTGAGCGCTACTCCCTGCAAAAGGACGCAGGGGAGAGACACGTGGCACAGAAAGGCGGGGAGAATTATGTTGCAGCGAGGGATGCCCAGACGGAGAAATACACAGAGCGGTTTTTAGTGCAGAAAGATGGGGAGAGGTACGCGCTGCGTAAAGAAGGTGAGAGACACACCCTCCAGAAAGATGGACAGAAGCATGACCTTCAGAAAGGTGTTGAAAGACCGATGTCGCTCACGGAGAGAGATCGCTCCGATCGTTACGGGACCCTCGATGATAGGCAGAAGTATAAAACACTAAGAGAAGGGAGTAAGTATGGAACACTACAGGACGGAGAGAAGTACGGGGCTCTTGATAAGTACGGTACGATCAGGGAAGTGGACAAGTACGGAACCCTCCGCGAAGGGAACCGCTACGGATTCCAAAGGGACGGCAGTTCTGAGAGGCCTCTGACCAAGATCAACAGCATCAAACTCCAGCCAGCACAGGCGGCAGCCATCGCAGCAGCAGTAAACGCGTCCCGCCAGGGCCAAACCTCCCAGAACGTGGCCCTGCAACAGGTCAACGGGGAGCAGGAAGGGGACCACAGCCCAGGAGAGATGATAGGTACTCTGGGGAGAGGAGCAGGAAAGGCCCAGGGCCAGAACCAGGCACCGGAGCCGGAGAGGAGTCTGACCAGAACCAACTCGATGAGACAACTGGAGAACTGGGTTAGAACCCAGAGAACACGAGAGGAGGAAGATGATTCCCGGAGGTACGTTGCAGTGGGTGCGTGGGCCAGGTCTGCGGGGGTCGGGTGGCGTCGGTTGTGTGGGCGTTTTTATTTTTCCCGAGCACGTATCCGTGTCTCGGTGAAAGAAATTACTGTTCCCTCAGAGGCGGTGCATCAAGTTCACACTCAAAGCGAAACACCGCTGTGCCCTTACAGTGAGTCAGCTAGAGTTTAGGTTGTTCCTTCAACAGCACCGGGCAGCCAGACCAAGAAACAAAAACATCCACTTGTTCTGCGCCCACGGCTACATCTCCCCAACCTCTTTATCTTCCGTTTCTCTGCTCACTCCTCCCTCTCTCTTTCTCTTTTTCCCTACTCTACACCCCCCCCCCTCATCCTCTCTCAACATTACCTATGCGCTCTATCGCTCCAACATGCCAGTCCTGGGCCTCGAGAGCTGAAAGCTTTTCATGTCGCCTACGTCGCTGTCGAGGATCGTACGCTCCTTTCTCTGGGCCTGTTTGAGAACAGGAATGAGGGACGGCTTCCTCTCTGTCGTTTCTCCTCTAATCCCTCTAGATGAATAAGTCATGGACCCGTGTCCCTGTTACAAGCAGAGCGCTACTCACTGCCTGTTCATCCCTGCTCTGGAACAGCCGAGGGACTAGCAGAGAAACTTCCCGGTGCTATGTAGTGGTTTCTTTATGCCAAAGAGTACCATATTCCCCTACATGGTTTGCTACTTTCTGCTGGGAGCCATGGTGTTCTGATCAAAAGAACTGAACTTGTGGCCTCAGCTGGACCAGCGATCTGATTTCCTGATCCATTGCCTCAGGCAAACACAGTCAACATGGGTTTGAGTCTGGCCCACTGCTCTTTCAGCAAAAACTGTCTTCCCACACGTTCCTGTCAAAAATGTATTAAAGAATTCTTGAAAAAATAAACAAGAAAAAGTGCACAAAGGGGGAAATTTGGGAAGTCTTTATCCGTGCATAAGTTATGATGATTACCTCGCTGACGTTTTCCGTGTTATACCACGGATCAGGTGTTTTTTTATTTTGTAATTCCCTTTGACAGAGATGATGTCATAACCCTAGCATAACAAAACAAAGTTTCCCTGTTTCTTCTGTTTTAACTGTATTCTGCAAGGTCATGTTAGAATTGCTGTGCTATTTGGAATATATAGCCTTCAGAGAAAGTGGGGAGCATTTTCTGTATTTTTGCATCAGTTTCACCTGAAATGTGACTGGATCTTCAGCCTAATAGTAACTGAAGTGAACCTGATGAAACAAATATAATTACTTTTTATTACTAAAAAAGTAATTATATTATTACTTTTTCATTGATTATTACTTCTTCATTGAGCTGATTGATTGGAAAAACTGTGTATTGAGTCGATTCATCCAGCAACTCACACAGTGTTTTAAAACAGTAAAACGTTTTGTATTTGGTCACATATGCTTCACAGGCTGCTGAAGTATTACGTTTGTAACAGTACAATCTAGTTGGATGGATAAAAAAGTGTTTTGGGTTCTTTTTTTCTCAACCAGAACTTAATAGTGAATAATGAATGTCTTGTCATTTTGAAGTCACTTTTGCTTCACATAAGAACAGAAGATGTTAAAGGGGCTCCCAGATGTCTCAGTGGTACTGTCACTGCCTCTCGGACTATACCGCTGCATCATTCCAAAAAGGGTTTTAAATCCTGCTCGTGGTATTCCGGCATTGCCTGGAGGTCCCGCAGTGGATGGTGCAAATTGATTTAGCCCCGTCTGGGGTTCGTGGGAGGGCTGTTGGTCAGGGTTTTCTTGTCTTATTATGCCTTAGTGACTTATGTTGGTTGGTCACAAATCATTCTCATAGCACTGTACCTCTGGTGAAATCCAGAATTTATTGATTTGCAATTTTCTTTTCTGCAGAGGTGTTTTACATATTTTAACTCCAGTAGTACTACTGCAGAAACTCACTAGGTTCTACTGAAGAGAGTACTGCCACATGCATTCTTCATGTTTGCTATTGGCTGTGTCTGCGGGTTTGGCCCTCTCTCTGCAACCAAGCTGTCAGTCCCTGTTCGACACCTCAGGTCTCACTCTGCTTAGCCCTTGTCCCTGGCTGGAGGCATCCGCTAAACCCAAATGAGGAGTTTAAGCCTTCAGCCTCTATTCTCTACTGTAGTTTACTTTCAAAGCCAGCGAGCATACAAACTGGAGTGAGCGCCCTACTTTCCCTTCTCCCTCGAGACTTGACTGGCTATTAAACTGCTTTTTATTTTGCCCCAATTAAGCCTCTGAAACAGAGGACAGCCTAACTGAGGCTAAACGGCCCAAACAATGGATTGGTTCCATTGAGCCCCTTGTTCTTAAAAGGGCAAATTGCGGTTGAAACAAAGCAAGGCTGACTCCCTGCCATTTTTGTTGAAGAGCTGAGTAATTTGGCGTAGGGTGGTCCAGAGTGCTAAGCTGCTGCTTCCAGTGCCCATGTACTGCTGCAGTATGGGTTTGCTCTTACAGCAGAAACTCTTTATCTTTCACCACTTTCCTGTCCAGTAAACCAAACCCAGGCTCAATAAGGCCCACGGCCATCCACATAAAGGAAACCCAGAACCGGTTGTACATGTGTTGCATTATGTGCTGTGCAATTATCATCAATCAAAATTCAGTTTAATTACACGCGGTGACAAACACTAGCCACTCTTGTTTGGATTTCTGCTCTCAGCTCAGAGGACTTGAATTTTGAAACAGTTGCTGTGAAAGGTTGCTGTGGGTCAGCAGCAGAATGCACACACAAGCTGTCATTCTGTCCAGTGATTCTTTGACTCAGGATTATGGCTGGTTACCTAGCAATGAAAAAAATCAGTCAGTCAAGGAATAGGAAAATAGACACATGCATGTAGGGTAGTCAAAACGGATTGGATAAAACTATTTGCTGATGTGGCAGGTAAAGCGGTGTGTCTAATATGTAAATAAAGCATTGCTGTTTTTAAAGATAAAAACCTGCGTGGATACTTTCAGTGCAGATAAGCGGGGGGATACAGTAATTCGACACTATGATGCGCATTGCATGGTGAATTTTAACTCAGCTCTTCAGGTGGTAGATTCATGTTGGAATATGACATCACTTTGATGTGATGCCGACAACACTCTCCAGATGACCTTCAGCTGGAGTTGAATCCTTTGCAGTCCGATGGACTGTGGGAAAATTGTCCCACAGTCTTGTGCCTCTGTCAATGCAGATACCTTTTCCATGGTTAGAGCTTAGGCTCAGGAGCAGCTTGTTTTCACTGGATCAAGCTACGTATGTGAACAGACATTTTCCTTGATGAAATTTAACAAAGAATGTAATTGAAATTCAACAAATCAAGTAACTGATAACAGTATCTTAACAGGATTACATTTTATTTTGTTCACAAGGCAGTCTACATAATATAAGCTAAAAGAAAATGATGTATAAGCTTTTTAAACTGTTGTTGTAAAATGAATGTGAACAGCAAAAAAAAAACAACTAAATATGTTTTTGGCACATAGTTCGCACAGACATTTTAAATGAGGCCCCCTAGTGAAGATTATTGCCCACAGCTATCTTAAAGTCACAAAAAAACATAAAAGATATCTAAAAAAAAAAAATAGCAATGGGGGAAAGTAACGCACTCATCAATTCCTAAACCAAGCTGTTGGTGGTCTGATAATCTATAATATAAAGTGCACCCCTTCCGCAAAAAAAATACTTTCTCTCCGAATTTCATAATGTCCAATTAGCGATTGTCACCTTGCCTCGTAGCAACACCACCACAGCAGGTCTGGGAGAGTGGAGGATGGAGACGTGTTCTCTGATGCACATCTTGCCATTCTGTTCTGCTTGTCATCACACTGTGAACCAGGATGTATATTGCAGGTACCCAAACTGGAGGTGAACACAGTCTTCATCCAACAACCACAATTGAACTCGAAGTCAAAAAGTTTTAATACTTTTTTTTTAAAGTTTTAATACTTTTTTCTAGAAAGTGCCCAGAATGCTGTAATAACTCTTACCCTGCATATGTTATGGCAGGTTTTATCTCATGTTAATATACTAGAACACGTTCTGAATATATAATTATTATTTTTTTATTGGAAAATGGTGAAAGATGGAGAGGTGTTTTTTTTTCCCTCTAAGTAGGCTGGATTTGAACTGTACTTGTGTACCGGAGGCAGTGCCTTATGTCATTGAACCACTTGTCATGAAAGTCCAGGCCACATAGAACACATACCTACTTGCAAACAAAATATGCTTTGTTTTATAAAGGCTAGCTTCTGGCCAGGACTTTCATGACATGTCCTAATTAAGGCCTTAGGTAGAGTTTCGGTGTTCTCAAGGGAAAGAGGCACTCTATTTGCGCGTGGAATGGTGATGACTAGGACAACTCCCAGCAGCCAACCCACCAAGGACTCTTAGCATTAACACCAGTAGTCAATCAACTGTTACTCCAATGAGGTCACGACCTGTCAGTGCCCTTCCCTACCTGATACCCAACCTCAGTCAGTGTGCCTGTGATATGGTAATGTTATGGTAATGTTATGGTAATGACCCCAGCCATTAGTCGTCTCTCCTCGGTTTAGAACAGGAAGGGGAAGTCAAAGCTGGGCCTAGTTAGCATAATGCTATTATTAGCCTAACACAACGGTAATTAGGCTGGTTTGTATTCCCTACAGCCTATTTGCTGTGAGAGGGAGCCATAGCCAGGTTTATCATTTACCATACTAACTAGTGCAGCGCTGTTTTGGGGAGAGCCATGACGTTATACCCATCGGTGTCAATCTCACCAATCACTACTGATATCTTCCATTAGGGAAATGTGGCATTTGAAATGAAATATGTTTGCTAATCTGGTGGATTATTAATGGGACAATTGACAGCTAATCAGCAAAAACCTTCACACTAGTAATAGGAGGATAATTAAAAAGAGAATTTCTTTTCCCCAATATGGTTGTCTTGAGAGGACACTAAGTTTAAGTCATGTCCTTGTCGACAACTTTGTCAGAACTCTATTTGTAGGTATAATGATTAACTGGGGATTAATTCATTGACTGATTGATTCTTGTGTTTGTAAATCAAGCAATGAAGATGTTTAAATAATGAATATATTCACCCACCCATCCTCCAGTATCACTTCCTACCAGACCTTGCCCCGCAACATGCCAAGCCACCGTGCCCAAGTTGTGCCCCGCTACCCAGAGGGTTACCGGACCCTCCCCAGGAACATGCTGTCCCGGCCGGAGAGTGTCTGCAGCGTGGCGGGCTCCGTCTACGACCGCACTCTGGCTCCTGCCTCCAGTTCAGGTGAAGGTTCTAAAATGGTAGATGACTTTGTGGAAATGCACAACTCCTCCCCTTTCCAGTGCAGTCTTTTTTTTGACCACGCCAATAAGGGACAGAACACCCTTTGGAACACAGGGAAGAAACGTAGCATTGCCTGCATCTTTCTAGCAGTCGCACACTTTGCCTCATTCTCCTTTCATTTGGTATTTCCTTTAATCTGGCATTTGATTTTGCTGTTCATTCTTGCCACTGTGTTTGCGGCGTATGCAGACATCGTCCGCTGAGCGAGTAACCGTCCGACCGTCTCCCCACAGACAAACGGAGGTCCATGCGGGACGACACCATGTGGCAGCTGTACGAGTGGCAGCAGAGGCAGGCGTTCTCCAGGCACGGCCCCCCTCCAGGCCACTACGGCACCCTGCCCAGCCCCAAGACCATGGGGAACATATCGAAGCACCAGGGGGCTGCCCTCTCCATCCCCACCTCACCCTCCCACGGCTCTCTGGCCCTCTACCACACATTCTCGCCCCCTGGCCAGCAACACCAGGACAACCCGTCCGGCCCGGCCAGGTCCGAGGTGTCTTCGCCGGTGTTCAGGGGCGATCAGACCATGACCGTAGACCGAAGGCATCGAACACATCTCACCAAGGTAACGGACCTGCGAACGGACCGCTGTCACTTGAGCCCGTTTAATGACCAGGGTTTTCAAATGCCCTGGAAATGAACTGGAAATGCCCTACATGTGCTTTGAGAAGTAGTGTGTTTTTTATATATATTTTTTCAAATCATCCAATTTACTCGTTTTCCAGCTCAAGTCCTTCCGTGTAGCAAAACATCCGGTCGTAGTTCTGGTCTCTCTGTCTCTCTTTGACCTCTTCTTTCTTGATCACTCTCTCTCTCTCTTTCTCTCTGTTTTTCCTTTAAATTCAATACACTTTAACGGTACGAATGACTAGTCAATGTCACCAAAGCGAAACAATAGACATGAAGAAATATATACCATATATAGAACACATACACACCCCTATATACATCTGTACTGTATATACTGTAGTGTCCTCTCTGGGCCAGCCATGTTTCTTTGAAGGCTTTGAGGTTTCTGTTGCCAGGCTATGGTCATATCTGTGTATTTGGTTCAGGTTATTTGATGTTTGCAGTCTTTCAGACCGAGTAAATGAACATGGTGCCAAATGGAAGTCTCTCTGGTGTTTTCGAGCGTTCCTCTTTTCTGTGACCTTGAGCTGAACTAGTTGATGTATTCCATTCCCTCCAGCTTAATGTTGCCCTTGTTGGTCTCTCTCAGTACAACTACCCACCTGATCGACGATCCGTGCCAACTGGCATTCCGGTCCAGACCATCACTGTACAGTCACTGCAGGGAAAGACGGTGAGTGAACTAACCGTTTTCACCTTTAGGCCCCCCCCCCATTCTCATGTCCTCTCTGCCGTCCTCCCTCTCAGCCAAAATGACGGTAACGCTGGTGGCG
Source organism: Esox masquinongy (assembly GCA_016801175.1). Classification (NCBI taxonomy): domain Eukaryota; kingdom Metazoa; phylum Chordata; class Actinopteri; order Esociformes; family Esocidae; genus Esox; species Esox masquinongy. The sequence continues at coordinate 34,915 of JACXGI010005305.1, read as the reverse complement.
TGTTTTCTATGTGACACACATACAAACGCATTCATGAGACCAGTATGCCATCGCGCCTCGCTGTCATTCCATCACCTTACAAAGGCCGCTGGTGTGGAATTTCAGTCGCGCGTTTGCTCTTCGTTACAATCTCCAGTGTCTGTTTTTATTGGAGGCATTTGTTTTTTTTTTGTCAGCGTCAGTCACAATTTAATTACGGCAACGGCACTGTCTTGGAGAGAATACGGTGGGAGACGGTGACACCAACAAAATTGCCTCCCGGCCGTGTCCTCTCAAATTGGGTCGACTACAATCTGCTGCGGAGATTGACATTCTGCACTATTCATTTTATAAGTCTCTGAATATTATTGCGATGGGGTGACGTTCGTGGAATGCGTGCAGCGACTTTGGTGCAGATGAAATTGGTGCGGGATATTTGTCAAGTGATTTTCAAATGATAGCTTTTACTTCACACTGCCAGCTGCAACGGTTGCTGAATATTCTGTGTGTAGCCTCTCCATTTCCCCGCTGTTTGGAGTTATTTCTGTTGGTAGAGTGTGGCCCTTCTACAGCCAGAATCGGAGGTTCGATTCCCTGAGCCATCTTCCCAATAATTGTAACCACACTTGTAGGTCGCTTGGATAAAATGATCTGCATAATGGCATATATGATAAAATGTATGATCAGTTATAGCCAGCACTACCTTTTCTATAAAACTTAGGTGGAGTGCCTGTTTCAGTAAATCTCTTGATTTGTGCCCACAGACGCTAGCCAGAGACATGACTTTTGTAATCCACTTCTCAATCATTTCCCGACAGTCGACGGAACAATGTCAGGTTCGCGTATTTGATAATTGATGAACAGATTGATTGATTGTCCTGTGATCTCCTCCATGCCTGTGCTGCGCCATGCAGTCGGAGGAGCTGACCCTGCTGTTGATAAAGCTGCGCCGGCAACAGGCTGAGCTCAACAGCATCCGGGAGCACACCGTGGCGCAGCTAATGACACTTAGCATGGAGGGGCCCAACGCCAAGGTCAGCGCCAGGCAGGTGCACGGGCACGGCATGTCATCAGTCGTCTCCGGGGTCTGTGTGTGTGTCCGTGTGTGCGTTCTCACCATACCCTTCTGCCAGCAGTGCTAAATTAGCATAATGCCATGCATTCTAGTAAATGCATATTATTGGTTTGCTTCAACCCATGTGGTTCAGTGAAGTGAGGCTCACTTTTCGTGTGGTTTCGATCCCCTTTCAATCCCTGGCTGTGCTTTGCTCTCTCGTCCTCCATGTTTTGAAATGTGGGACAAGAGCATGAGTGTCATGTGATTGCTTGCTTGTTGTCCACCGTGGTTTCTCATTTACTTCATGAGCAAATGTTCTGGTAAGTTTGACGGGCAGGGAGCAAATCCACTCGCAACTCCTGGTTTTGCATGGTTTGGGGTTGTTCAGCCGTCGATGGGTAATACCAGTCGTTTATTCTTCAGATAACTGCCAAAGCCACAACAGGAATTCCCGTTATCGTCTCACCTTTCACTATCAGCAATCACTTGCTCCTCCCTCTTCACTGTTTTCCCTTTACTGTCTTGTTCTCTCTCTGACTCTTCACCTCCCTTTTGCTGCTGTCTGGTGTTAGAGTGAGGTCCTGTCCCATCACCTTCAGAGGAATCTCATTTATCTGGACAGCCAGGTGAGGAGAACTGCTTTCTCTCTGGTCGCTTTTCTCTGTTTAGAAGGGTAAGGTGTTCCTCAGTGTTGCTCACAGTCCCAGCCACTCTCTCTCCATCGGCCCGGGTTTTATCTTTAAATGTTGGGGCCTCTTTTGTTTTGTCTCCTTATCAAATTGTATTTGAGTTCTCCTTATGTCCTGGAGCATAAACTGTATACTCTGCAAAATATGGTTATTGGGTATATCTGCAGTCCCATGGGAGATGTTTTAGGCTAGTTCAGTAAAAGAAAATGAAAAAAGTTGAAACAACTTTTCTTGGTGTGGTATTGCTGTCCTAAGATAATACTCTTGCTTTAATGTTTCTTGCTCTGTGGTCCCTGGAGAATTGCCTTTATTAGAATTTTGGGGGATCCATGCCTGGGAACGTACAAGAGCCAACTTAAAGCAGTAATCAGCAATTGAAAAAATAACATTTACCCAGCCCCTGATTCTGTAAAACGTTGGAGGGGGCTGGAGAAATGTAACCACAGAAATGTATCAGATCTATGCATGTAAGGACTGACCATGATATTGACATTAGGGTTTGAATCTTGTTTTTAGACTGTAGGTGGTTTGTTTACACTCAAACATTGTAGTAAAAGAAGTGTATATTGTGGATGGATTACAACCGATAAACTAAGGTCATGAGACACTGCTCAGTTACACTCTTCAAGAATCACTGGACAATTGTCATTTGTGTTTAGGTCCAAAAACATATTTAGAAACTCCAGACTACGTCTTTAAACTTCTGAAGATGAACAGAACCTTGAGGCATGTCGTGTTCTCTCATTAAGTTTTTAGCTCGACGAAGTTGCACTTGTATTTAGTCATTCATGTCATTATCATAATTAAATTAAAACTGTATAGTTACACCCCTAGGGCTTTCAGGTGGAGTATCTGGGCCTAGCCACCGAATGCTCTGACTAATGCTCAATCAAGCATAGCTAATCGGGGCAGACGTCTAAATTTGGAGTTTATTTTTGGAACTGACTCTATAGTTTAGAACTGGGTTCCCATGATGGCTCAATTATTTAGTTCCTTTTCCTGAAAAGGTCACCGGCAGAGGGAGAAACCACTCCGTGGGCACATGGGGACATCACTTGCTGACTCCACTGGTTCCAATTCTGACCCCTTCAACCAAACGTGAAATGATTTGATCCGCCATTTCAAAGACTCTCACCGATCAGGACAGGCAATTTCACGGCAGTTACAAATGAACTTTAGCTCGTCACCTCACTCCTTTTCCTGGTCTGTAGGACTGATTTCACACAACCTATTTGTTGTTCATTTTGGTAGTTATTGGCTTTTGTTTATTTAAACAATGGGATTATGAAAGACAAGACACTGTCTGCCCTGTGTCAGCTAAGAGAGGCAGTCTGTCTTTTCTTTTCATACCACTGTAAAAAAAATTTTAACCTACCTGTCCTACATGTGTGTACCTCATGAGCTCCAGGATGGGGTGTGGGTTTTTATGATACTGTTGGGTTAAAGCTGCTGGTTCAAGTCCCATTCCAGCAACTCCGCCTTCTAACCATTATTACAGTCTGACAACTTCTGTATTGTTGCGTTCTCTGGACCCACCTCTGTTGACTAACAACGATATTGTGCTGTTTCGTATTGTCGTCCCCCTCGCCAAATTCCACATCGACCAGACGAAGGACAATGAGCCGTTAATCTTCATGATTCACACTATGATCGAGAACTCGGCTCCACGGCCTCAACTTTACCAGCAAGTAAGGTCCCTTTGGCAAGTCAACTACACTTGTCCTGCCCTCCTCCTCTCTCCATCATCAACCCGCCTCCCATTTTTCGTTCGCACCGGATGCCGTCAGTGGTTTCCAGTCTTCCCGGTGTCATGATCACAACATTGTTTGGTTGTCATGTTGTTTTGACCACAGCGCGTCTTTCATCCATTGCCCATTTTTTCTTAATTTTTTTTTTCTGACCACTTGAGGTTGGAATGATGTTAGCCCTGCTCATGGTGGATGCTACATAGCCGTGCTCATCGTCATTGTAACTTGACCGTGTTGTTGTCAGGTTTTTATGTGGTACCATAAACCCATGTTCCTGCCAATGCCAATGCTGGTGATGGATTTTATCCCTCATGTTCTGTACAGTCACCAGAGCACCTCCTTTTCCATGTGTCTTAGTATTTTCTTTCTGTTTGCATGGGGCTACAAAAGGCGCTCAATGCAAAATACTTTTTTTTTCTTCAGTAGAATAACTTTGTTCTTTTGGGAGATGGCTCATATCCCATCATATCACAATGAGTCAAGGGGGTGTTTATTTTTAGCTGGGGGAATTGACCTCCAGGGACTTATGTGGGTTTCACAGTCTGGCCTTTAAACTGTCGTTGTCATATTGCATGTCCTCTTATATTCTGAAGGTATGACGTACGCCCGCTATCTTTTAAAAAATTCTCCTCACAGCTTTCCTCCCCTTTTTGTCATCCCAGGGTTTGAAATCACCTGCCTGCTTCTTAACTGAAGTAGTCAGGAGTGGGGGCGGTGGGGGGGGGGGGTCTCGTGAGACCGGATTTAGCCCTTTTTAGAGGCTTTCATTAGTCACGCCACCTCCAGCCATGTCAGAGCGCTCGGGGACGGTAATGAAGAGAACGCCGAGGGGACGGTAATTACTGTGGCGCGGAGCTTCCAGCGCCGAGGACCAGCTAGCCAGCCAGTTCCACCACAGCCATCAAGCCTCTCTTAAGGCTCTGTGTGTGCTTGTGTGTGTGAGAGTAAAAACCGCCTCCTCCAGTCCCCAATGACCTGCTGATGCCAGCTTTCTGCCCTCTCGTCCAGCCTTTTCACAGCCCCGCAGCCTTCATCCAAATGAGTGTTATCAGTGCTGCTGCTGAGGTGGAAAACACAGGCTGATTTCCCAGCAGAGTGGCTGACACTCCTTATTAGGAAATGGAAATTTGGCCTGGAGTTGTAGCCAAAGTGTTATAAAGTCGTGAAAAGAGAAGGTCAATGAAATTGCATGAATAGCTCCATTTCATCCACCCCCTCTCTCTTTCCCGTTTACACTCTCTTTCTCTTGCTCTTCCTCTTTTTTTGCTTTTCTCTCTCTCTCTCCCTTTCTCTCTCTCTTTTTTTCCTCTCTCCACCTGGGGTACTGTTATAAGGGCCCCAGTATTTACCATGAAAGCCGTGTCACAGTGACTAAGCAGAGCATGGGTCCGTCTCAATACTCCAGGGTTCCCTCTATTCATGTCTGTTCATTTGCATGTGTTCGGAAGTCACGATATTCTGAAAGCGTTACGGTGGCCTCAGCATCTACCAGATATGTGCTTTCACCGTTACGGTTCTTCACAGAGGATACTGGTGGACTACCGGGAAGCACCCCATGTCCTCTGTTAGCTACAGCTGTTCCCCTCTCCTGTCCCCTCTCCATTCATCTCTAAAAGGTTTCTGACTGTTTTCAGATGAGCCCGGAAGACTACAGGGAAAACGTCTACAGCCACCCGAGGCCGGAAGACGTCGACACAGACGTAAGACCATCCGTTTTTTCATGTCTAGGTGGTGGTAGGATTCCCAATCTCTTTAATTTAGTCAGCAGTAGTCTTCCTAGACGCGAATCGGAAAGTTCAGTTAAGCTAATTGAAAGTTGGTGTCACCTCGGTCTGGGAAGTCGAAGACTTTATGCATATTTAGCACACCGCGGAGGTGGGTCTACATGCGTCTGTCTCTCTTACCGCGAACCGCGTTTGTCGATGTGTGTTTCAGACGAAGCTGAGTCGATTGTGTGAGCAAGACAAAGTGGTGCGAACCCAGGAGGATAAACTACAACAGCTACACAGAGAAAAGGTGACCAAACCACAGTAGACACACAGCACCGTCTCAAGCTGCAGTAGAGAGAGAATCAAGTCCAGAGGAAGGAGATGTCATGCATTTAATAGTTACTCCAGTGCTACTGTACCCAACACAGCTACACAATGTAGGGGGTGGCAGAGACATAGGGCTGGGAACTAGACTTCCCTCAAAGCCTTTCTCTGTCAGTCAGCAGCCCCAGCTCGCCCCCTGTTGGCCTGGGAGTGGCTGTACAACCCTCTTAAGGCAGAGGCTATGATGACGACGGGTGTGGTTGGCCATGTTCCTGGTTCTGTTGGTGTGGTCTCTGCCTAGTTGTCCAACAAACATCACCTGTTCTCACCCGTGTGTCATTTCTTCCCCCTTTGTTCTTGGTTGTGGTCGTCTTTCCGCTTCACATTCTCTCCATTCCCTTCCCCCCTCTTTATTTGACTTTTTTGGTTGATTGTCTCCTTTTCTTCTTCCTCTCTCCCGTGTCTCTCAAGCACACCCTGGAGACTGCGCTGCTGTCTGCCAGTCAGGAGATCGAGCAGAGCGCGGACAGCCCTGCAGCCTTACAGAGCCTCATACAACAGAGAGACGTGCTGCAGAACGGGCTGCTCAGCACCTGCAGAGAATTGTCACGTGTTAACAACGTGAGTACACACACACACACACACACACATTGTACAGGCGTTTGAACTTGTTATTCACAAGAGCAGCTTGACAGGTACTGAGAACTCTCTAGGCTAAATGTTGTCGTCCGCCGCGTAATTATACGTCTGGATGTGACACCTGGTTGTTCCTCAGGAGTTGGAGCGATCATGGAGGGAGTATGACAAACTGGAGTCAGATGTCTCTCTGGCCAGAACCAATCTGTTGGAACAGCTTGAGGCCCTGGGCAGCCCTCAGGTAAGAGACGGACCCGCCGTCAATCTTTCAGCCACTCTCACACAAATACACAAGTCTCCATCATACTGCTTGTTTTCTGGTGGTTTTAAGCTAGGTGTCTGTATAAGCACTTGGTGACACCTGTTGATCTATAATGGGCTTTATGAATTTAATGACTGACGACAGAGAGGGTTCCTAATAATGTTTTGTTACCTTACGCGAGCAGACAGAGCCTCCCAGCCAGCAGCATGTCCGGATTCAGAAGGAGCTATGGAGAATCCAAGACGTGATGGAGGCTCTGGCCAAGAACAAACCTAAAAGGACCTCTGACACTGGTGAGAGGGCTGGGTGGCAGGACTACAAAACAGTCCCTTGTTTTCCCTAAGATAAGGTGTTTTTTTGTTAAAGCAATCTCAGAAGTTCATGTTCATTGTATTTTTCTACAGGTTTCTTCGGCTCCAAGCCCCTATCGAACATACACAAGAACGAGGTGAGTTGGTTACTTGTAGTGCGTAGAAAACAAACTAACCAGGCATCCAAAAATATCCGCACCACAGAAAATACATAATCAGCACAGGGTCACTGAGAATGGATTTAGAGCATAGCCGTTCAGTGAGAGAGGCACTCTGCAACACTGGAGACTCGTGTTGAGACATTGACCTGGCAGAGTTTCACCAACGACTTTCTCTCTCCCCACGCGGCAGCCGTTGACCTTGTTGAGGTCACTCTGTCCTGTCCCGGAGAGGAACCCCGTGCCCCCGCGTCCACCCCTCCCCCATTCCTATGACTCGACCGAGCGCCCTCCCGCTGTCCCCCCCCTCCCCTCACCCTCGGGGGCCCGGTCGTCCGCTCACGCGAACGACACGCGCAAGCCCGGCCAGAGGAACGGAACACACAGTGTAAGGCTGACCCACCCCTGACCCTTCAACCCTGTCCCGCTTCATTATCACCACTTAACATGTAGCGCTGACCTAGGTGTCAGTTCACCTTCTCCCATTTCTAACGTAACCGTTAGGGTGTGACGGTGAAAAAGTTTCTAGGAGCAACTTCATCCTCCATACAAGACCATCCCCTGACCCTTCAACCTCAGGCCCCCCCCCCACCCCCAATCTTGAATTGCCATCATGGGTGACCCTTGTGAACTCTTTTTTTCAATTGCTTGGAAACCATTTCAGTCACCACCCCCCCCACCCCCCCGGAATGTTGATGCATTCACCCCTTTGGTTTCACACCTCAAGCTGCTCTTCATTTTGGTTTGCTCTTGTTTCCAAGCGTGTCTCATTCCATTCCACTTTTCATTCCGACAGTGTCTGAGTGCGGTGTGTCACTCCTCTTCTTAGTTTTGAGCTTCCAGTGAAACGTTATTATCCATCAGTCACACACATCTTAACCCGTTCGTGACGTGTGTGCGTGTTACAATGTGTCTCCGTACGCTGACTCCAAAACAGGGGCCTGATTACCGACTTTACAAGAGTGAACCAGAGCTGACCACCGTGGCCGAGGAGATGGACGATGGCAATGGAGATGACGGCGACAAGGACAGAACACAGACGGAGAAGGTCACTGACAAGGAGTCCACAGCCACTAAAGGTCATTTGCCGTCTCTCAACACCGTCCAGTTTGTTCAAGCTGCCATTGTCAAACTGGATGGAGGCTAGTTTCAAAATGTTTTGAATTTGCTCGACTCAAGCAGTTGTTTGAATTTCGTATTGACTCCACACATGCAAGGTGTAATCAGAAAGGGTGCTCTACACGTTTGGTTTTAACCGAATGAATTCATTGAAAGTCCCAGCTGACTGATGTAGTCTCCCACCCTCTCAGTTCCATTAGGAGTGCCAGTCTACCCGGTGGGCATTGTGCCTCCTAGGTCCAAGTCTGCGTTGAGCCCCCCAGAGTCATGCACCATCGCCTCGTACGTCACACTGAGGAAGACCAAGAAGCCTGACCCCAGGACTGTAAGTCTGACCTCGGCACTTGTTTCTGTACACACGGTCCATTCATGTTATAGCCGTGACCACACGACAACTGATTCACGCTCCTCCACTCCCCCGGCAGGATCGTCCTCGCAGTGCGGTGGATCAGACGGGCGGCCCGGTAGAGAGGGAGAGCGGTCGAGGGCGAATGAGCGTGGAGGAGCAGCTGGAGAGGATCAGGAGACACCAGCAGGCCTCGCTCAGGGACAAGAAGAGGAGCAGCAGTTGCGTCTCCCCGTCACGTTCCCCCTCCTTCTCCAAGGAGAACCCCTTCATCACGCAGGCAAGTCCCTCTTCTGTTCCGCGGAGTGAGTGTGTTTGGGGAGCAGCCGGTGGCAGGCTTACAAGGAGTGTTTGTGTGTGCCCAGATTTGTGTGCGTGCATTAGTGTGTGCGTTGCTGGACCACGTTTCCCAGCATTTAGGGTCTTGAAAACGTCCCCGTTTTAGCTAGACTTAGTTCTCTGGTTTTGTTTCCGAGACTGACATCACGACTCATGGTAAAAAAAAAAAAAGAAATTGAATGTATACCCCATCAAATCCGCCATGTTTATGATGTATCGTGTGCTCCACAGGTGAGGCGGGAGGAGGCGTTCTCCACGGACAGCCAGGAGCTAGAGGCGGCACTGCAGGACCTGGAGGAAGTCCGTGACAGAGTCACCGAGCAGCTGGAGAGGGACCGTACCGCGGCCGTGGAGCTGGAGAGAGACCGTGCGGCGGAACTGGAGCTGGAGAGAGACCGGGCGGCTGCGGCGGCGGAAGAAGAGCTGGAGAGGGGCCGAGCCGCCATCGAAAAGCTGGAGAGGGACATGACCGAGGTGGCTGCTGCCGTGGAACAAGAAATGGCCCGTACTGCCCTGGTTGTGGAAGGGGAGCTGGAGAAAGGCAGAGCCACGGTGGACGAAGACCGGGCGGCCGTTGTTACGGAAGAGGAGCTGGAGATGGACCGGGCGGCGGAACTGGAGCTGGAGAAGGACCGGGAGGCGGTGGCCGCGGCGGCGGAGGAATTGGAAAGAGCTAGAGCGGCAGCCGACGAGCTGGTCCGCGGGAGGAATGCGCCGTCGTCGACTGAGGAGCTTGACGTCGACAGTGCCTCATTGGTGGAGCTGGAGATGGAAATCACTGTGGTGGAGGAGATTTGCTACAGGGCCGAGGAAGTGGATGTCATCCCAGTCCGCAGGCTGCTAAGTCTGGAGGAGCCACAGACCCAGACGGAGCGCCCCGGGGTGGGCACTGAGGTACAGCCGAATCCCTTATCACACAACACCATGGAGAACAATGAAAATCCTGGCACAAAGTAGTATCTGATCACTGAATTTTTAGGGCAAATAGTATGTATGTATGTATTTGCATGGATAGAAATGCTCTTAAATCAAAGCAGTCTATGCTTATACCTGAGCCATCTCGTCATTTCAAATTCAGAGTAGTAGATTAGAGCCAAAACAAAGCTTCATCAATGTCCCAAATACTTCTTGACCTCATGAAACGACTGTATGACTACCAAGGATGCACACTCTTTCACTAGAAGATGAATTTATTCATTCAGAAAGCAGACTTCTAACCCATTTCTATGGACCCATTCCCTTTTTGCCGGACCGCCTGAGTGAGTGAGTGACTGACTGACTGACTACCCCTTGTTAAATAGCGCAGTGGTAAGAGAAGCAGAACTGCAAACAGTAGGTCCCGTGTTCGAATCTTGTCACATTCAACACAAATTATGCATTAGGATTTGTTCTGGATAGACAAAAACTTCGCTGGCTACAACCTTCAGTAGCTATGTTATAGCAAGCCTAAACTAAAACTTTTTACGGTTATACAGTATTGCGACTATTTCTGGTGGATTTTCGAAGCATACATCTGTGCATGCTTTTTGGGGTAATATAGGCTTATAAACCCCTTGGGCAGTAAAAGAGTAGGGGTTTCCACAATTCTCTCGTCTTTTCACTTGACAAAAAAGTCAGTTATTGTCACCTATATTGATAGTTATTGTATCAATGTCATTCACGAATGATAGAAAAATGAATGTTTTTGTGCGATGAAATGAAATAGTTTTGGCACTGTAAAGTTCATCTTCAGTCTCGCTAGCAATTGCTCAATTCTTATGACTATTCCAATTAGTAAGTTAGTAGATACTAGTAAGCCTATTACTGGATAATAAGCTGTTAAAACGACCAGTGGCAAAAGCCACACAGTTCAGATGTTATTCATGGTGGAGGTAAACTTAGTAAGAAACGTTAGTCAGTTTAACACAATGCTTAATGGTGTCTAGCGACTGGGCAAATGTATAGCACTGTGGCGTAGTGGTTAAAGATACTGATGGAGACTTGGGTTAGAATCCAATGAGGGTAACAACAATCATCACTTTTAATTGCGGGCCGGCTGAACTAGGCTTGCCTGGTTCCTTTTCTGGTAGTGTAGTGTAGTGTATTAACACTAACCATAAGTCACTCTGGATAAAAGATTATTCAAATGCAGAAACTGAAGGCTCCAATAACATTGAGCTGAGAGTATTTCCGAGTTTTAGTGCCCAACTAGCGGTGTTCATATGTTGGCAGCTGCAGGCGCTATGTTATTACACTGACTGGCCTCTGGTAGATTTCATTAATTTGATCTCAAACGCTAATAGAGGCTTTGTGGGCGTAAGGAGGATCCAGGCTGGATTTAGGGGGCCTGGATCCGGTACTCAGTCCAGCTGCGGTGACTCACTCTGGGCTACGGAGAAACCTCATGATCTGACGATGAAGATCAGAACGATGAGGCAGTTGGGTCAATTAAATTGTAGTCCATGAAAAAAAAGAATATGGCGACAGCCCCTTAAGACTTGATTATATCAGGACCTTATTACCGATGAAATTTCTTCAGATCAACCGAATTGGAAGCGGTTGATGATAGACCGCTATCATGGTCATGTTCATAGTTCAATGCAGCATCATGTGGGGGGCACATGTTCCTGTACCTCCAGAGCACAGCCTAGGTAGCAATGAGTGTGTCTGTGCTGCAGGTTTCTGGGATCCACAGGGCGGTGATGTTGGATCACAGTGCCGATACCCGGTACGAGTGGAGATCCAGAGAACCGCTCCCCACTCCAGGCAGCGCCTCAACCCAAAACAGGTGAGGCTAACAGAGGCTGGCCACACCAGTATCGTTGCCTCTCCGGACACCCCCTCCAATTTTAAACAGATTAGTGACTACCCTTAATGAGAGCAAACGGGAGCAAACACTATATTTTCTAAGTATTGGAATAAGGACTGACTGAAGAGATGTGACTGTTACAGTTTGTTGACCACGGTGTCTGAAGGTCGGACTCCTGGGGAGAAACCGGCGGACCTGAAGCAGGGCGAGGTGCAGGTGGAGGCCGCGAAACAGGAGCTGGAGAACCAGAACGATATTGCTATGTCCTACGACCTACCAGCAGGAGGAGCCAAACTCAACAACAACAACATGATGGCGGGTAAGACAGCCCAGTCAGAGCATGGCATTTTTAATGATGCAGACTTGCCAACCATTATGCATTTTGCAAAGCATGCATGCAGTTCGAGGTCAAGGTACCCTGGTGTGATACTAAGATTGATACTACCTGTATTTGAGGATAGACATGTTTTTTTTGGTTTGTTTTGAAACAAGCCTCCTGTGCATCTGCACTCGCTAAATGCAGGCTTCCGTCAGCCTTGCTTTGTCTATACTCGTAAAAGGTACCCGCACTGTCAGTGTTTCTGCCCCTCAACTAGTGTTTATGTAGTTTTGGCCCAAAGCACAATTTGATCTGTACAAGGGTATTGGTTTTCCACTTAGCAAATGGGGTTAAAAGATGTCTTTCAAAAGAATTTCCTCAAATGGTTTGTTTCGTCACAACATTCAGCGGCCAGTGGAAGCCAACTCATCTGGTAGCTGAGAAGGAAGAATTATGTTAGAGATGGAGAACCAGCACATTAAGGCTGTGTCCAGTTGTTTCACTGTCCAAGTACATTCCATTGCATTTTCCTTTCTCTGTTGCATAGAGTAACTTAATTATTTGTAATTATCTCAAGATATAACAGCGGAAGAGTCAGTTCACCTTTTCATTATACCATTGACATCCAAAAACTGTAATCCTTACCCCTAGAAACAATTGACACCACTGCAAAATTCAGTCAGGAATCCACAATGTTGGCAAGACTAGTGTTTTGGATAACTTATTTTATATCATTTAAAACTAGGTTTCAGGCAATGGCATTGACATGGTTTCAAACGGGTCTTCCAGGCTGTAGGATTACAGTAGCCGCATCAAGTCAGACATCATAAGTGCCTCAACACATCTTCAGCTTATTCCAGAGCAGCCAATTACAAATCAGTCGCGACAGTCAACACCCTACAACTCCCAATTAGTCATCCTTCTCCCAAAATGTTTATTAGGCTGAAAAAGGCATATTCCTATGATTTGGGCAGTGTGTTGCCCCGCTTAAGTACTACTCACATGAACTCCCAATGGTCAGCAGGTTTGTAAATTAATGAGCGAGCTAACTGATTGTTAACTGCTGAACGTCAAAGCACTCACGTATGTGCCGCACGTTTGCCCTGTGTGTGTCATTTGCAGTGAAAAGCCTGCCCTCTCCGCCCCAGCCCCCCTCCTCATCCCTTTCTCCTCCACCTCCTCCTCAACTCAGTGACGGATCCCACTTCATGTGTGTGTAGACCAGGTGGTTCGCTGAACTACTCTCCGTAAGATCCTTCTGTCCTTCACCTACAACCCTATACCATTGACCTCCAGGTCGTCCCTCTGAAATGTCTGTCTGGATGATAAGTCCCGCCTCGCAAACTGTTAATTCTAACAGTTTAGAATTCATTCTAGGACAACAGCAAAAAATGAAGGGAAACCACCAATTTTAGCCTATTGAAATAGACTGAGCATGTACCTGCCTTCCCTAATGACCTGCTGGCATACCTGAACCTCATTCAGACTGGGATTAGCGGTGGTATGTCTAAGACATAATTCTTTCGGAGCGCTCCCATTTTAGTTGGGTGATCATGTGACCATTGTCCCCCTCTTATCATTTGCTCTGATTTTAGAAACGAGGGGGGGGCTTGCAAACCTTTTAATACTGCATGTGCTCATCAGACTTGTCTCGTCCTTGATTTTGCCACTTCCCTCTCCTTTTCTTCCCTCTTTATTCCTCTCTTCCCTACAGGCCAGATGTTGACCTTGGTGAGCAGTGACTCATGAGAGGCGCCAGCCTTGAGATCGAAGATGACGTCCTACAGCGGAAAAATGGCACCAGCGAGCCTTCACAGATCATACCCAGTAGCTCTCTGTACAGAAACGACTGTAGCCAGATAGACAGTTAGACAGACAGAGAAGACTAGCTCCTCAGGCCTGCTCTTAGTACTGACTGTCTACAGACGAACTATGACGTCAAACTCTCATTCACATACAGAGATATGAAGACAAGGTAGTATTACCCGAGAGATAATAGTGATCATTTTTTCTTTGAGATACTTTTTTGTTAACAATTATTATTAGGTGTTAAATGAAACAGAGGAAAAAAGCATACACATTGGACATATTACAAATACCTTGCCAGCGCACATCCTTATGTCAAATCAAAAATGTTTTTACAATTATTACTGGTATTATGATGGTCTGGTGGTTTTGACATGTCTGGGAAGGAGTGCTGAGGATCAATTAGCTGAGTACTGCTTTGAAGAGATACTGTACAGTTGTAAATAAGAGCACTAGATAAATCTGTCTGTCATACACTATGGAGAGGGCCAATCACCAAATCAAGACATGAATGCAGTGCTTTACTATGAGCAGGTGGGGGCGCCAAATATGGTCATGTGTTGTTTTTTTTTACTGTTTTTATTCCAGTTCGTTTTCATCATCATCTTGAGGGCCTAAAACCTTTTTTTCCCACCTCTTTTTCACTGCACTGTCCCTTGTTGTTTTTAATCAAAAGCCTGTTAAACCACGTTCGTATATAAATAGATGAAACATAAAATTAACTACAGATTTTTACTTCAATAAGGTGCCATTCTATTGCTGCTGATGGACAGAGTTTAAATATTTTAATGAGGTTGTGTTTATTTATATGTCGGGACATTGCGATCTGGTCGCCGCCGACAACCACACATGAATGTCCTGGGTTAGAATCAATCTGCTTCTTTGTTTTGTTTTATATTGCTGAGATATATATGTATATATTACATTTCAATATAGAAAAAGATTTTTTATGAGATTAGGGTTGTATGTTAGATTCTATCTGGTTGTATGGAGTCCTGGAGAGAGAAGAGAATAGTACATGTATAAAGCAATACACAGATGTTTTGTTTATCCAGGACTTAAAATATAATGTACATAATTGTAAAGTTTCATTGTGTAAATGATGTACACCGTAGGAAGAGCCGAACAGAACTATAAGAGGTTATTATTATTATTAGAGTCAATATGCAAAATGGTCAAATCACATCTGTTTTATATCATGTGAAATAAATGTTAATGTTCTTACATCTGTTTCTGCAGTGGGGTTCTGTTTTAATGCTGTTAAGATAAAGTATCTTTGTGAAAAATCTATGGAGAAGAATGGTTGCAATGCTTCCTGCTATAACAATGCGTCCTGGTATTTTGGTTCACGTAACACATATAATTTTGTTTTACTTATAAAAGTAGAAGTTGATATTTTGTTGAAGAGGTTTCCATCCAATCTGCAACAGATCTTTATGCAAATATTCTAAAATCTGCATAAAGAATATAGCTGAATTATCCCACCTTTGGTGTGTTTTCATTAAAACTGATGGGTTGAAGATGCCCACCTTTGTCTAATCAACATGCTTGCTGATAGGATTACTTGATGTGATTATTATGGATAGAACAAGGTGAAATAGCTGACAGATATTGTAGCATAACAATTTGACAGTCAGACCAGGAACCAGAAGATTGCTTGTTCAAATCCTTGAGCCAGTGGCAGATGAAAAATCTCATTCTGGCCTTGAGCTAGACATTTAACCATAATAGCTCTGGTATAAAAGTGTCTGCTTAATGACTAAAATGTATGTACAATTATTTTTGTCTAATGTCAGACAAATATTTAATTATAGAAGCTCATCATAGAGGCCCAGTGTAGCTCAGATGATACACCATGGTGCATGTATATTGTAAACACTCTGGATAAGAGTATCTGTTAAAAGGCTCAAATGTAAGAAATATGTCCTCTGAATTTGACCCTTAATATCTGAAAGGAGCCTAAATGGCATTGCTTTCCTCAGTTGTGTAGAAGGTTGACCACACAACATCACACACATAATTTTACAGACACAAAAAAGCTAATAGTTGACATTTGTAAAATTGTTTCAACACATCTGGATTCCATCAGCCTGTTCATCACTTTTTATGCATCATGTGACAAATCTGCATTAAATGGTTGGAAATGGAAACCTGGTTAGTGACAAAATTCAAGGCCCTTATTTCTGAATGAGGGGACTGGAAGTCTGGCCAGGCAAACATCTCAACATAGTAAATGACGGTCTCTACTCTGGTTACCAGTGCTGCTGTCACACAACACAGACAATCAAAGGTCAAATCTTGTTCCACTTTACACTGTTCCTGCTCTTTCAACTTCTTCTCTTCCCCCTCCCTCTTCTGTCATTTTGCCAAACATCAACATAAGTATCCTATCCTTTGTTATTGAGTCCATTCATCATATTATTTACCTCTATGCCTCCTACCTAGACCCCCACCCTGTTCCATGTTCATCAACTAAATTAGTCTGTCAGGGAAGACGTTCCAGCGATGCACCAGACTGAAGACTTGAATCTTGAATGGCAAAGCCTATACCGAAGGCTTTTGATACTGTTGTGTAGATCTTGGTTTTCTGGACAAATTAACAAATTTGATAACACTTTTTATCCTCTGAAACGTTGGCAAAGTGCCTTTGTTTCTCTGCCAGGCCAATGCTAAATGCAGGCTTGAGTCCTGCAATGCTCTCCTTAAATGGTCTTCCCCAAAAAACGCTAGCCAACTCCAATTATATCAGAATGCAGCAGCATAAGTGTCAACAGAGATCTGAAGCAGAGTACAAATGTATAATTTAAAGTCCCTGCATGTTGCCTGTTAGCTTCATATTTTTAAAAGCACTTGCTGAGTTGGATATGATTTTAAGGTACAGAATGTTACCAATTGGCCCCTCACATCCTCTGGCACTGTCCTTTTAGCCATTCCAAAGGTTAGAACCCAAACATTTGTTGGGGCTGCTTCTAGTCACTTCTGTCCTGGATTTTTTTAAACGGCCTTCCAGAGGATCTGAGAGCCTCAGAACTACTGACATACCAAGTACTTTTTTGAAAGGGCAATTTTCTGTTATTAAGTTGTGTCTTTGAATTTGCAACCCTTTTACTTTGCTGCATTGCTGCTCAAACATTGTCTTTTTTCTTTTTTTAGCCTTCGTGATTTTATAATAACATAGAAAACGTTTTCAATCTTACATTTTTTACGATGTTAGATTGTTCTCCTACGACACTTTTACAACTGAGTATTTTGAAGGATATGGGGTTGAATTGCTTGAACAATAAAGCCCAGGTATTGTGGGAAGAATTGTATGGAATTATTAATAAAACGTGTTGGAAAAATTCTGTGGTGTGCGTGTGGCAATTTACAGTAACAAATGTCAGGGCCAATGCTGTTTTCTGAAACACGTGGAAAGGTCCACAATGCGGGGGACTACGTCAGAGGTTTGCCTCCTCCCCTAGAGTCCCCGTTCAACCCCCGAGGTAAAGCCGCGCTCGCGTTTCGGAGCAAGAACCGCACGGGCTCAACTTCGTGGGGTAGCCTACAACAAAAAACAGCTTCCTAAGCGCTTCGAAGATGGCTGCAGTTACAACCGAGGGCACGGAACAAGAATCCACACCGGCAGTCGACAATAATGAAACATTGGACACGGAAGACATCGGCAATATTGGACAGGGCCTTACAGACTCTAAAAAACAGGAACCGGTTAACAACGAGAACGGTGCAGAAATGGACGTGAGCAACGGAGACGACAAAGAGGAAAACCCTTCATCCTCACCAGAAGTCGCTAAAGATTCGGTTTTAATCACGAAAAGCGATAACAAAGTAGAAGAACCGGATTCTGAGATGTCTGAACCGGTTAAAAGTCCCGTGAAGGGAAGCACCGCGAACAGTACTAAGCCCGGGGAAAGCACGGTGGAACCGAAACAAGAACAAAGAGAGGAGAGCGTGTCCTCGCCTCCTAGCTCCGACAAGACCAAAAGCGACGAATCCACGGAGAAAACCGACCATGGTATCAAAAGAAGGGCCAGTGTCGAGATATCATCCTCAGACGGAGAACCTCTCAGTCGAATGGATTCGGAAGACAGGTCTGTGGATTGCTAATGTAACCAACCAAATGTTGCCAGCGCACTCAAACGTAGATACAATATCTTGTTTTCAGGCTACATTGTTACAAGTTGCACTTGATATACTATCCTTGCACCTAGGCCTATGGTACTTTGTGTGATCTCCGCATATTCTTTGTCTTTTCTACAACCGCACTTTAGTAAGACAATGGGGTTCATTTCTTCCTATAATGTATCCACACCCAATGCGCAATTATGCTTTATGGGCAGCTGACAACAGAGGAAGGTTTGATGTGGGTACATGTATAGTTTTTATAAGTAGTTGAATAGGCCTCCCAACTCAAGAGGTTTGTCTTTAGGTTTCATTGGACTGGTTCAATATTCCACGCACCCCTGCATCTGGACGTATTGTTCGTATGGCCCCGACAATGCTCATTGTTAATCAAAACGTGGCGGGTACAAATCCCCGTCTACAAGTCAACCGAAAAACACCGGCAATATGACCATTTCACGGAATAGATAATCGATTATCGAAAACGAAATGAGCTTAAACAGATCTTCCATGCTGGTATTTAGTTTAAAGAACACACTTTGGTGTCTTTTCAGTAATATCACTAGTGAAACACTAAGACAAAAGAATTACAATACCCAGCCATCCTAGACTGCATTTACACAGGCATCCCAATTTTGATCTTTTATTTCCAGAAGAGTTGATCCGATGGTTCAAAAGAGCAAACAAAGATCTGAATTGGGCTGCATTGTTTAAACATAGCCCTTGAGGCACCAGCTTTCATAAATTTCTGTTGTTTGAGCACAGAACAACTTCCCCCAAGTGGGTCATCTTACCACAAAACACAATCTCCTTTTAGCGGGTTCGGCTGGGTGACTACAGTTACAGGATGCCTTTGTTGTCCATAATGCGCACACACGCAGGTTCACATTCGCTCACATACTAAGTGAATCACATACTGAGATATTTAGAAACTCACCCTGAATTCCCCATGATGACAACCTGAAATGCTCAAGTTGGAACTTCCACTGGGTGAGAATGATAAAATGGAAGCAAAAGAGAATCACAAAACCTGTTTGAAATCAGTAGAAATGTATTCACTTATGGCCATATTCCACAGTATTAGAGAAACTACTGCTCAATTACTACACCAAATCAATGATTCAAAGCAGTGAGTCTATGGATGTGATTCTCCACCTAACAACAATCATGACAATGTTTTTGAGATGTTAATTTGTTTCAAAACTATTGGGCAAAATTATAAAACCAGATCAATCAGGAAAAAATATAAAATGCAGATGGTGGATATATGTACAGTATATTACATTAAAATAATACATTTTACTACTGTTGTTTCAAACTTGTTACCCCCACTTTTTAAACCACTGCCTCAGAGGTTAAATAATAGAGAAAATGGGGAACAAAAATAAGATGTACAGTTTCTCTAGGAACGTATTTCTTAAAATAAATTTATGAAAAACCGCAAGCATAATTTAACTGATTTATTGGATTAATTGTTTATCAAGCGCCACACCGCAAGAAGCCAACAAATTTGCTTTCATTGATTATAGATGCGTGTGCGTCTATAATTTAATCTGACTCTTATGTGCTTGTTGTCTGAGCCAGACGTGAACCCACTCTAATAACAGTCCAAATACTTTGAGCCATTAACTATGGCAAGGAGCCTGACAACACGTTTTAATCAGCCATATTCAAATACACCTGCAACCGTCTTGAGCTAGCTGGCTAAATATATTGCTAGAGAATTTAAAAGAACAATATACCTGACAAATACGTCTATTTCTTATTCAAGTGAAAGTCGGGAGCCCAACATCTACGCACATTCTTAGTGCAGTTCATGTTTTAATGGCCAAACACGTACAATACACAAGATGAACTACACTAACATTTTTGTTTGCAGGTTTGTGTAAGACAATGCACAAGAGTGATGTGTATATACGCAGTGTACACACACATGTTTACTTAGCTATCGAAGTGGGGCCAAAGTTGATTTCTGCTTTTACTGTAACTTCAGCCTAACCCGAAAATATTAACCTTGAATGTATGCCTAAACATAACCTAACCCTAATGCCTAACCCTAGCAACTAATGCCAAACCCTAATTCTATCCCTAATTGTAACATTTGCCCTGAACATTGATGCCCCCCCCCAGTTAAGAAACCTGAACACACACAAGGGTCATAATAATCTCAATCAGAGTTACAGCAGCTGAAGGGGAAAGCCCCCCCCCCACCCCCCACCCTGTCCGATCCTGGCATGTGGCATTGTGAGGCCGTGGTAAGAAAGAAGAGAAAGGTCTGGTGGAAGTAGTTGTGTCCTGCTGTTTGGGCAGCTGCACAGTCTCAATGTAACTTTTGTTCTCTTACTGGCAGAGAGCACCTCAGAAACAGAGCAGGGAGCAGCTGGAGTCAGGCAGGCTGACAAGGCGTGTGCGTGTTCCTCTTGGGAGTCTTAGTGCTCTCATAGAAACGTCATACACGACGAGGGACAAACCCCTCTGTTATGGCACGGTATTGAATTCTTTGTCTCTTTTGTCAGTGTCAGCAGTACTTTGATGGACATGGAGAGCACCGCATCTAGCGGGCGCTCCACCCCTGCAATGATGAACGGGCATGGCCCAGGCAGCGCCACGCCTTCAGGGGGGAAGGGTGTGGCGTACACCTGCTGCTGGGACCAGTGCCAACTCCTCTTCACCACCAGCCCAGACCTGGCCGAGCACATCCGGGGAGTGCACGTGGATGGACAGCGAGGAGGGGTGTGTTGCTGCTTTCTGACAGCTCCTCCATGTTTTCAGCCTTCTGCCGAACATTCTTCTTCCCATTATCTCTTCCTTCATCTTCTCTTCATATGGCTTCTCGTCTTCATTTATGTCCTTATTCTCCTCTATATTCTTTTCCTACTTGGTATTTTTATGTATCTTCTCTTCCTCCGTTATCTCTATCATCCTCATCTTTTCTTTCCCCTTCTCTTTTGTCTCCCCCTTGCTGACTTCACCTCCTCATCCTTCATGTCTTATCTCCTCCGACTCCATCGTCTCCTTCATGTCTTATCTCCTCCGACTCCATCGTCTCCTTCATGTCTTATCTCCTCCGACTCCATCGTCTCCTTCATGTCTTATCCCCTCCGACTCCATCGTCTCCTTCATGTCTTATCCCCTCCGACTCCATCGTCTCCTTCATGTCTTATCCCCTCCGACTCCATCGTCTCCTTCATGTCTTATCTCCTCCGACTCCATCGTCTCCTTCATGTCTTATCTCCTCCGACTCCATCGTCTCCTTCATGTCTTATCTCCTCCGACTCCATCGTCTCCTTCATGTCTTATCCCCTCCGACTCCATCGTCTCCTTCATGTCTTCCTTCACCGCCACCTTAATCATCATTTATTACTACTCCTCTCTCTCTCATCATTTATCATCTCCTCCTTTTCCTTAATCTCAATCTCCTAAATCTTCACATTCTCCTCTTCCTCATTTCCTGCTCCTTTAACTCCTCATTTACCTTCTCCTTTGTCTTCCTCCACCACATTTTTTTCACCTTTTCCCAATCCTACTTGCTCTCTAGAAGTAGAAAATATGTTCTCCTTTCCATGTTAAAGATCATCTAAACATCCTGTAATAAATCAACTCCAGATGAAAAGCGCTGCTGTAGATTATAGACTCCAGCTGGATAAAACAAAAAAGACTGCTTGATGTTTTATCTTGCTTGGATCTTAAGCTGGGGGGGACAGATTACAGTGGATTGGTTTTCTAGGCCCTTCAAGAACCAAACGGTTTGTCATTCATTTTACAGAATGAAATGTCCCACTGTTCTGTGAAGGTACAGAGGACATTAGCCTTCCTCCTGTCTTAGGCGTGTCCTGGGTAATGGTCATGTGTGGGTAATAGCATCGCTCTTCATCTCTCCAGGTCTTCGTCTGTCTCTGGAAGGGCTGCAAAGTATACAACACCCCGTCTACCAGTCAGAGCTGGCTCCAAAGACACATGCTGTCCCACAGTGGAGACAAACCCTTCAAGGTGAGAAAACACCCTCTTTGTTCTGCAAGCGGTTTAGTTTTGACACCTGCTCTTTTTTCACTGACACGCACACCAGCCAACAAAGCACTGCCTCTGCTTAATACAGCCTCGCTGCAAATGCATACATTGCACTATTCCACGGATCATTTCTGGCCTTGGATGTCATACAAAAGCTTGCACAGTGGCCTCTGCCACGCACTTTCCTGTCCAACTTGAATACATTTACATCTCCATTTACATCAGGGAAGGCTAACCCTGTTCCTGGAGTTCTAGCATCCCCAGTTGTGACTGACATGACGTAGCTTATCATCCAGCTAGTTATTAGTCAGTTTATAGATTAGGCTCGGAGAGGACCAACGGGACGCTAGCTCTTCAGTAACGGGTGGGCAGCAGCGCTTATTTCAATGATTTTGCCCCCCCCCCCACTCCGTGTCATGCTCTTACAACTGAGCTACACGGGGCATACATTGGTGTTACGTTGAATGTTTGACAGCTTCTACTGAATGTTTCCAAACTCAGGCCTTGAGGAGGGCTCTGAAGTAGATCCTTTGATTGCTGCTTTGAGGACTCCGCCCGCAGCTCTGTATTGTCCTGAAGAAGATAACCCATGGTTTCCCCTCTCCGCCCTCACCTCTGTTTGTCTCTCCTCTCTGTTTGTCAGTGTGTGGTGGGAGGTTGCAACGCCACGTTTGCCTCTCAGGGGGGGCTGGCGCGCCACGTCCCCACCCACTTCAGCTCGCAGGGTGCCAACAAGCTGGCCAATCAGGGCAAGCTAAAAGAGGAGTCACCGTCAAAGGCGGGGCTTAACAAGAGACGGAAGCTCAAGAACAAACGTCGGAGGTCTTTACGTACGTATCCGAGAAACACGCACCTGCTATCTCAGTCTTGGACTCAGTGATCAGGTTACCTGCCATTCAATTCTGTCCTTTTAACCAGTGGGGCTCTGGGAAAAGTTTAGACCATGAATAACTGCAAGGGTCAGGTCCATCATTTTGGCTAATCCCCTCTGACCTCTGACCTGTGAACCCCAGTTAACGCTCCCCCTCTCTCACCCCAGTTTGTTCTGTCCCTCCAGCACGACCACACGACTTCTTTGACGCGCAAACCATGGATGCCATCCGCCACCGGGCCATCTGTCTCAACCTGGCTACCCATATAGAGAGCCTGGGGAACGGACACAGTGTGGTGTTTCACAGCACGGTTAGTAGAGGACACACTCAGAAAAGGAGAGCGTAGTCAATACACACACACACACACACACACACACACAGTCGTCAATACACACCCACCCACACTTGTGCAAGCCCAATACGGTTAGCAGTACACACATGGCAATGCTTCGCGCAGCAGGGCAAGTGAAGCAGCAACGCTGTAATTCCCCCGTTGATACAGGAGAGGGCGCCGCAGACCCACGCTGGTCCAGCTGTTCAGACCAGTTCCCACCAGTTGGCAGCGTGCAGCATAAAGACCCCCGCTGCAGCCACGGATAAACACTCGACTCCCACGCTCCTTTAATTAAACGGCTAATAAAGGAACTGCCAAGAAACCCTCCCGAGAGAGAGGGGTGCACAAACACCCGGGCTCTGACGCACATGCAGAGTCCAGAGCCCAGCCGGGTCTGTTGTTTTTGGAGCCACTTGAAAACGGCCCCCCCCCCAACCCCTCCCACTTAAACTCTCCCCTCAGTCGGAGAGCGTATACCAGTAGCGTGACTGACGGAGCCAGCAGGCCTTGTTTAAACTAACACTGTAAGCAAAAAAAGACAGTGGGGGAGGAGGCGGGGGAATCTAGCGCTGGCCGCTTTTCACACTGCGACGGGTTGCTTGCGAGTGCCGCGTGTGCGGTTTCTAAAGACGGAGAGCATTCCCCGTCTTCACCTTGGGTCAAGGGTCACATGCTAGCGCTGTGGAATGCAGCCGGACCATGGTCTTCAATTGCTTAACAGCGTTAGTCTGGCAGAAAGGAAGAAAGTTGGGAGCTGACTTCTAAGTTACCGACAAACCCGTCAATGTCGGGTGTTTTGGTAAGGGATGGCATGCATGGCCGGGATGTTTGTGTTATGTACTCCTCTGCCTACCGCGACAGCCCAGCGTCTGTTCATGGAAATATTCCCGAATTCCCATGGAAATGATTGCTGGGTCATCCACAGCGAGCATTGGTCTGATTTCCTTGGTTAGTGGCTCCAAAAGCCTGTTATGGATTATTTTTGTGGTTGATTCTGTATTGTTGTTTTTTTTAAGCATGACCGAGTGGTAGGTTTGTAATGTTTGGCCGATGTGTGTCTGGTACTGGGTAAACGCTTACCTCTTCTGTCTCCAGGTAATAGCCAGGAGGAAGGAGGATTCTGGGAAGGTGAAAGTCCTCCTCCACTGGACTCCAGAGGACATGTGAGTAGCTCGCCTCTACCCACTCCTCCACCCTCTCCTCTCTCTCTTTCCTCCACCCTCTTTTTCTCTTTCCTCCACCCTGTCTTTCTCTTAATTGGATTTAAATTACTATATTGCTGTCGTTTACACATTGCTCAAGCATATTAGATGACATTAAATAATTCACCACAGAACATCATTAAAACAACTCTCTCCTCCACCCTCATCTTTTGCTCTTTCTTTCCTCCACACTCCCATCTATCTTACCCTCCTTTTTCCTCTCCTCTCTGTAAATGTCAGGGTGGTGTTTAGCAGTGTTTAGTCAGTCATCTCTGGCTGGGGACCAGAAGGCAGGCAGATCCCTCGGAGTCACACATCACCCTACTGCCCCAACGTTCAAACGCATGCACACAGGAGGATACCTTGGTTAGCGCCTGATGTATTCAAAAGGATCAGTGATCTGGATCAGTCTCTCTGTCTCATGGGAACTACCCTGTGATCCTCTTTCAATTCTTTCATCCGCCCCTCTCTACTTCTCTTTCTACTTAGCGTGGGCTAATTTTTGATCAGTGGCCAAGTTGAGTAAAGCATTAATGACTCAGGGAGTGAGAGATTCTCGCAGAGCTCCACTGTCTCTCTCCCCAGTGATAATCCTTCAAATCCAGGGAAGAAGAGATGTGTTAACACAACCGGCTAGGTTCATTTCAGAACTTCCTGTATTGTAGCTAGTTAGCGTGGTTGCATACTATGTCATCCGGGAAAATTTTTGAAGGGTTGAAGGAGAAAAGACACAGGAGAGGAAGCCACTTGAGACAATTAACAGATGTCCTTACATAGCCATTAGTCTCTCCGCCAGAACCAACTTGCTTCAGACTATTGCGACGGAGCCTTATGCAGCTCTACTCCTCTCTAGCTTTTCGTCTCCTCACCAGAGGAACAGGCTTTCAGCTCCACTCTGCTCTGACTTCTCTCCAAACACCTCTCCCCTGAGAGTGCTTGTCTTACATAAAACTGACTTTCTTGG
Organism: Esox masquinongy; assembly: GCA_016801175.1. Classification (NCBI taxonomy): domain Eukaryota; kingdom Metazoa; phylum Chordata; class Actinopteri; order Esociformes; family Esocidae; genus Esox; species Esox masquinongy. Next base: position 9,826 of record JACXGI010005305.1, on the reverse strand, counting down.
TCAAAAAGCAAACTCAAATCCAAAACAACACTTGGTTTGGTGGAGTATTTCCAAAGTAAACCTCTCAAAGTGAATCGTAATCAAGGTGGAGCAAATACGTGTTTGGCCTGTTTTTGGCTTGTAAAGCGATTTTTGTCTTTTAATTTTTGGGGAGAATAGTCTTTTCGTCATGTTTCATGCTCAGAAAACTTGTGAAAAAGAAAAGTGTTGTATTGCATAGTCAGTAGTAACTCTAAAGACATCAAATTGGCAATCACTTGGCACAATTTCAGGAATAAAATTGTGCATATCACTGCCATCATGCCAGCCATCAACGCAGTTTGCATACCACCTCTCCCGAGCCCTCAGTCTCGCCTGAACACCTATTTAGAATATGGATTTGTATATTTGTAATATTCATAACTGCTTAATCTCCATTGGTCTTTTTCATTCATATTTCACACAAGACGTTACTTGTCAAATACAGTGTTTATAGGAGCCGACAAGATTTTCGCTAGATACGCAACATCTGCCTATGTGTATGCATCCGATACAACTCTGAAACTTAAGTTGTTGTGTCAGGTTGCATTGTTCGGATGAAGAAGAGAAGCTAAAGTATTGCAGCACTCGTTTCAGAAGCTGTGAGAGAGTGTTTTGGTTCAGAGTTGTTTATGTCTCTCCGAGGAGCTGTGTTTCTGTGAAAGCAAGCGACACCCACGCTGGGCTCTGTAGAGAATGTCTTCCAGATGTTGCAGTCATTCGTTGCACTCAGCAGAAGCACCCTTTGTGTACACTGTCATCTGTTCCGAGAGCGTTGTGTTTGTGATTAAACAGACATGCTGGCGACAGCTTAGACCTGCTCCCTTTCCCTTGAGTTTATTTTGTGCTTTTCTAGAGTGTTCTCTCTGTCCACTTAGGATTATCCATACAGAATGATAGATGACTCTTTGTGTCTCCCATTATGGTGTCTGCGAGAGAACTGGCATTGCCATTGCGGCCATGTCCATTTTTAAATTGTACTTTTTCTAATACTTTTACGAGTTGGTCAACAAGCTGAAAGGGTGCGTATTGCCATCTCAAGTGTGTTTGAACAGGTGACATTTAAGGTTGATTTACTGCCACCTGTAGTTATTGGAATGTTTTCCAGTATAATTGGCAGTTCTCTCCTGATAACCTAGAGGGAACAATGTGATACTTAACCTATACAACAACAGGAAGTCCCACCCAGTTGACGACTTTAAAACGGTGAAAGTCTTCAATGAGGCTGCCAATGCTAAAACAGGCTTGGAGTACTTTGAGTTCATCCTGTTTCAGGGGTTTTGTTCTGTCTTTCCATTTCTTAATGTCTACTCCATTCACTTCACTCAGTTTCCTACATTTTCTTTCCTTCCTTACCTCCTTCCTCACATCCATTTAGCGATCATGTCTTCCCCACTCTGAATCTGAGAAATGCAATTTTGAGTTTTTTAAAACATTTTTACATCTTTTACACCTTTTCACACCTCTCTGTCTCTGTGCTTGTCCACATGTCTTCTCACACAATTGCCTCCTCTGTGTTAAAAAGGGACTGGGTAAATAAAATGTGGTCAATGGCTTGAAATTATTCAGGGAAAACAAATAATTTTGCTGTTGAATATGGATGGTGTTTAAGAGTCTGTGTTCGATCATGGAGAGTGCTTTCCTGGTGATGGAACGCAATGGTGGCTGTAGCTGAAGAAGAGAATCTTGGCACTGGCATCAGTTCTCTCCCATTGTTTCAGGGTTTTCTGCTGGGGGTTTTTCACACAATAACACCTAACCAAGCAGTATAAAAAGACTAGCATTTGTAGGAAGCGAAGCATAAGTACAACTACCATAGCAATGTAATCTCTTCAGCTGTCTCATTGTCTCCTCCAGACTACCTGATGTGTGGGTAAATGAGAGTGACCGGCTGCAGCAGAAGACCAAAGTGGTCCACCTCTCCCAACTGCCACAGGACACACATGTACTTCTAGACCCTAACATATACAGGTGTGTTATTGGTTGTTTGCGTAATTCCAGAAAACGTCCTTATATTCACATTTTCTAAGAAATCCTTGTTTGGGTGGATTAAAATAATCCTGTCCATTACTGATTCAAGGATGCCACTAACCATTTAGGGAAAATCTCTACACTTCTAGCCTGTGACACTAATGGTGAAGTCATTGACTTGCTCAATAGTGTTTATGGGCCTAACTCATGCTTTGAGTAACTTCTGGACAACGTGACTATAGCCAGTGTGTTTCCCAGTACATGCACACTTACCAGTGCTACATCTCTACTGACCATGGTTCAACATGGAGCACTTAGCTAAATACTAACAGTAATAGAATACAACTCCGATTGCATTGTCAGAATTTTAACCTTCTCTCGACCCAGCATGTGATTGCATGCTGCTTTGTGTTTCTGATACCCACAGCATCTCTTCAACATAAACTTGTTTGAAATCCGTACCAGTCACAGCGAAAAAGCGCACATGCACGCATATAACTTAACTGTTGAAAAAATAGCTAGCTTCTTGACCTGTTGTCATTTTCCAAAACACATCCCTGCACTCATTCACTCGTCCTTTTCTTCCATCGCCTGTTATTCCTGACAGACCTGACATTTAGCATGCTCACAGTATGATGCGTCGTTGTTGGGGCTATGTCATACTTTATTTGCAGAGCGAGTCCAGAAATAGCTCTGGTAGTGATTTACCCACCAGGTGGCACCAGTCACTGTTGGCTGCATGTGGGAAAGTCTACCCTTAAACCAGTGAAATTCAAAACTAAACACCCATTTATGGAGGCAATGTATTCATTTTTAAATTAATAGGAGTTTATTAGTTGATGTCGAAATAGTTATTTTTGCCACCACTTTGTTTTCATCCCCTCTCTAAATAGTCTCTCATCTTAATATTCCCCAAACTCCATGCTGACTAATATAAACCAGTCACCCCGATCTAACCTGTCAACCATCCTGCTCAGTCTCCGCTGTGGTTCTCTGTTTGAATTACTTTGTTTTGAAAGTAGTCATTGACATCCTCCCTTGTTGCTCAGGCATGTAAACTATTCAGGTTATGTAGAGTAATGCATAGATGAGACAGACGACTGGGCTGTTCTGCCCCACACTTGCTTCATGCACACTAGATACCCACCCGTTAACTAATGTAAAATGCTGCCCTCTTTTCAGGATGTTTTTCTAGAAACCGTAATGGACCAGTCAAAATACGATGAAAGGAACTACATAGAAAGTACCCTTGCCACTTTCCGTCAGGACCGGAGAGGACCAGAGTTTTCATTTTTGGCTCCAACTTTTATTTTCTACTTCATGTCTAAGTTTACTTTCTGCTCTTCACTTTCCTTTGAATTTTGATTTTGTTTAAATGATGCAGTGAATTTCTAATTAGTTTTTAATGGTTTCCCAAAATAGCTTGAATGTATTATATATTTGGTGCTGAACATTTGAGCCATTTTAGGGTATCATTTTTGTATGTTTGAGGTAATATGATGAGTCTACAAGCTTAAAAGCACAGTGACTTGATAATGTTGTAGAAACCAAGCTACGTGGCTTTGTAAATACTCCAGGAGATTTGTAATATATTTTTATACCTTGAATTTTTACTGTAATGTTTGTTTTATTCTTTCTCCTCCACATTTGTTTGCTGATGTTTTAAACTTTATTAATTGTACAAAATGCAAACGGAAAATAGTTTTGATGGACGTTACTATTTACGTATTATTTAGGCCTAAGAACTGCTGTTGCTTCTGTCTGACACTAGAGCGGCCATTTTAAGGTCCGCTGTTTGATAGTGATAATTAAGTTGCAAGATTGTATTAAGTATGTTATCTTTGTGCTGCTGGCAATAGGCAATTAAGGAACAGTATTATTAACCCCTCTCCAGTATGCTGTAAGTCTGGCTAACTAACTGCCGCATGTTAGTGTGCACAGGCAATCGAGCTAATCATGTTGAAGGATGCAGCAGGACCAAGTTTCACAGTCTGTCTGAATGGCGACCCGAGTGTGTGTAGAGTTCCATCAAAACGGGATCACAGCTCATGTCTTTTGGAATAAAACTGAAAATAAAACCTGGCGTCTTGCATAATTGCCTCTGATATCAGGCAGTGGCATGCTGGACCAGTTTTTGTGACACTTCACTATGGGTCTGAGGGTTGTCGGTTCAGACAGAGCAGTAGTGAGAAGTAGCGTTCACTGTGACGTCAAAAGAAAGCAATGCCTGTGCACAACGACAGGACAAGGTTATTGAGCTTCCCTGTGCAATGTTTCCATACACATTCTAGATTTATCTGCAGCTCAGTTGGTAGGGCATGGAGATCTCAAATGCCTGCTTTGTGAGTGTAGGTCTCAGGCTGTCCTCCAGCTCGTTCAGACTGTACCAGGTCTGTGTGGTGAGTCGGAACAGGATTGTTGTGATTGATAGGCTGCATAACAGATTTGTGTATTAGCGAGGAATCCGGGGGCAGCAACAGGGCATCTGGGACTGATTTGGTAGGCAGATTAGTGAGCATGCTGCGGACGCAACAACAACACCCCGCTAAGAGTCAGCCTTCAGCACAAGTTGCGTGCTTGTGGCTGGTGCTGTCAACAAACATGCTTGACTGTCCACGATGATGTGAATGCGTTTACAAATCACATTAGAGAATGTCTTAATTATTCAGTGCCTACTGCCTATAGAATGTCAACACCCGCTTCAGCTTTTTCTAATTTCCCCATATTCCATGCTTTCAGGGGAATTGTTTCAATTGTGAAATTAAATAGTATACTCAATTTATATTAAAAACACAAACTGGTTGGATAGATCTCAGCCAACTTGCTCACCTACAGCAATAGTTTAAAAAAACTAAGATCTTCAAGCCATGCCACACATTTTTTTTCAACTGGATTTAGGGAGGGGGTCTGACTTCTGTTTTATTCCTTAGCCACTCCACTGTTTCTTTGGCTGCGTGCTTTAAATAATGCTTAAAGATGAACCTCCATCCAATTCAGGGTTTCTTGGGGCAGCAGGTTTTACTCAATGACTTTCCTGTACAGTACTGCATTCATTTTTCCTTATATCCTAAGTGCCCTTTGAGGAGTATCATCAAAATTTGTCATTTTGCTTGACAAAAGTGCTGCCACTATCATGCTTCACAATCGGGATGGTATTTCTGGGTTATGTGCAATGTTGGGTTTCTGTTCAAATGTAACAGTATGCAATGAGGCCAAAAAGTGTAATGGTTACACCTTAGCTAATTTAGGATTTATTTTACAAGGGGGTAGGAGACAATGTTTCATTCAGGCATTTTTAATATTAAATTTACAAAAAATCAATGTACAGTTGTGCTCAAAAGTTTTGCATACCCTTGGAGAATTGGTAATATATGTACCATTTGTAAAGAAAACATGAGTGAGCAGGCAAAACATGTCTTTAATTTCTTATGGGATTCACATTCAACTGTAGGTCATAACTGAATGGCACAATCATAAAACAAAACATGGCAACATAGAAAAAAATTAACTGATCTCTGTTCAAAAGTCTGCATACCCTTAGTTCTTAATACTGTGTATTGCCCCCTTTAGCATCAATGACAGCGTACAGTCTTTTGTAATAGTTGTCTATGAGGCCCCGAATTTTTGCAGGTGGTATAGCTGTCCATTCGTCTTGGCAAAATGCCTCCAGGTCATGCAAAGCAGGCCTGGCGCCAGGACAAAGTAACTGCGGGGGCTGTTAAAAATGGCGAGGGGGCTAATCTGTTTTTTGGCTATTTTTCGATAGGGTTTTTAAAACTTAAACTGGAGGGGCAGAAAATACAACTGAGGGGGCTAAGCCCCCTCCTGCCCCCTCGTGGCGCCGGGTCTGATGCAAAGTCTTTGGTCGTCTTGCATGAACCGCATGTTTGAGATTTGCCCGGAGTGGCTCGATGATATTAAGGTCAGGAGACTGTGATGGCTACTCCAGAACCTTCACCTTTTTCTGCTGTAACCACTGGAGGGTCAACTTGGCCTTGTGCTTTAGAGTCATTGTCGTGCTGGAAAGTCCAAGAGTGTCCCATGCACAGCTTTCGTGCAGAAGAATGCAAATTGTCTGCCAGTATTTTCTGATAACATGCTGCATTCATCTTGCCATCAATTTTCACAAGATTCCCTGTGCCTTTAGAGCTCACACCCCCCCAAAACATCAGTGAGCCACCACCATGCTTTACAGTGGGGATGGTATTCTGTTCACTATAGGCCTTGTTGACCCCTCTCCAAACATAGTGTTTATGCTTGTGACCATAATGCTGTATTTTGGTCTCATCACTCCAAATTACAGTGTGCCAGAAGCTGTGAGGTGTGTTGTCAGGCATATTGTAACTGGGCTTTTTTGTGGCATTGGTGCAGTAAAGGCTTCTTTCTGGCAACTCGACCATGCAGCTCATTTTTGTTCAAGTACAGTCATATTGGGCTCCTTGAAACAACCACACTGTCTTTTTCCAGAGCAGCCTGTATTTCTCCTGAGGTTACCTGGGGTTTTTCTTTGTATCCCGAACCATTTTTCTGGCTGTTTTGGCTGAAATCTTTCTTGGTCTACCTGACCTTAGCTTGGTATCAAGAGGCCCCATGAATTTTCCACTTCTTAATAAGTGATTGAACAGCCCTGACTGGCATTTGCAAGGCTTTGGATATCTTTTTATATCCTTTTCCATCTTGATAAAGTTCCATTACCTTGTTACACAGGTCTTTTGACAGTTCTTTTCTGCTCTCCGTGGCTCAGTATCTAGCCTGCTCAGTGCATCCATGTGAGAGCTTACAAACTCATTGTCTATTTATACACAGACATTAATTGCAATTTAAAAAGGCACAGGTGTGGGAAATTCACCTTTAATTGCCATTTTCACCTGTGTGTGTCACCTTGTGTGTCTGCAACAAGGCCAAACATTCAAGGGTATGTAAAATTTTTGGTCAGGGCCATTTGATTTCTGTTATCATTCTGATTTAAAAAGGAGCCAAACAACTATGTGATAATAAATGGCTTATGATCACTATCCTTAAATAAAATAGTTTTTTGCATGATCAGTCATATTTTCAAAATCAATGCCAAAATTTCACAATTTCTGCCAGGGTATGCAAACTTATGAGCACAACTGTTTTAGTGGGAAATATGCTGTGGGGAAAATCCTAATTAATGCTTGAAACTGAATTACTGACAAAACAAAATGTGAAAAAGTTCACAGGTGTGCAGATTTTCTTTAGGTACAGCGGGTGTACTGTATAGGTGGGTATACACGGATCAGCCATAACATTATGACCACTGACAGGTGAAGTGTATAACACTGATAATCTCGTTATCATGGCACCTGTCAGTGGGTGGGATATATTAGGCAACAAGTGAACATTCTGTCCTCAAAGTTGATGTGTTAGAATCAGGAAAAATGGGCAAGCGTAAGGATCTGAGTGACCTTGGCAAGGGCCAAATTGTGATGGCTAGACGACTGGGTCAGAGCATCTCCAAAACTGCAGCCCTTGTGGGGTGTACCCGGTCTGCAGTGGTCAGCACCTATCAAAAGTGGTCCAAGGAAGGAAAAGCGGTGAACCATCGACAGGGTCATGGGTGGCCAAGGCTCACTGATGCATGTGGGGAACAAAGGCTGGTCCTTGTGGTCCAATCCAACAGACGAGCTACTGTAGCTCAAATTGCTGAAAAAGTTAATGCTGGTACTAATAGAAAGGTGTCAGAACTCAGTGCATCACAGTATGTTGCGTAGGGGGCTGTGTAGCCGCAGACCAGTCAGGTGCCCATGCTGACCCCTGTCCACTGCCGAAAGTGCCTACAATGGGCACATGAGCATCAGAACTGGACCACGGAGCAATGGAAGAAGGTGGCCTGGTCTGATGAATCACGTTTCCTTTTACATCATGTGGCTGGCCGGGTGTGCGTGCGTTGCTTACCTGGAGAACACATGGCATCAGGATGCACATCACCGGCGGAGGCAGTGTGATACTTTGAGCAATGATCTGCTGGGGCAGATGTTACTTTGACACGTACCACCTACCTGAGCATTGTTGCAGACTATGTGCACCCTTTCATGGCAACGGTATTCCCTGATGGCATTGGCTTCTTCAGCAGGATAATGCGCCCTGCCACTAAGCAAAAATGGTTCAGGAATGGTTTGAGGAACACGAGTTCAAGGTGTTGACTTGGCCTCCAAATTCCCCAGATCTCAATCCAATCGAGCATCTGTGGGATGTGCTGTACAAACAGGTCCGATCCATGGAGGCCCCACCTCGCAACTTACAGGACTTGAATGATCTGCTGCTAACGTCTTGGTGCCAGATACCACAGCACACCTTCAGAGGTCTAGTGGAGTCCATGCCTTGAAGGGTCAGGGCTGTTTTGTCGGCAAAAGGGGGACCTACACAATATTATGCAGGTGGTCATAACGTTATGGCTGATCAGTGTATATACATTTTTTTACCTTGCATTTTGTGATGTCCAATTTATTACTGTGGACCTACCTCTGCAAAAAAAACACTTCAGGATAGGGAGAGTCTTGATTCTTCCAATAAACATCTTTCAGATCTGTTATGCTTAATCACACAGCTCACTCAGCCACAGGAACATTCGGTGGATGTGAACGCTAATGTCTGACAAGACTAGGCAGCCCTTTCTGACATCAGCCTTATAGGTTTGTTTGGTGTACGATCAAACTAATAAGCAAAAATACTACTAATATTTTTTTCATAGCCTTTAGCTTATTTTTTTCAAGGTTACTACAAATTGTTTGCAAAAAGACCTGAGAAGCAAACAAAAAACATTTGAAAAAGAGGATTCCATAGGATTCTTTACTAGCCAAAATATTTCAATTTAATTCAACAACTCAGTTACCTGTTACAAGTTTGGAAGGCTTGGCATTTTTTAAATAACCTAGCCCTTCCTGAGTTTTTGCAAAAACTACTTCTGTCGAAAAGTGATTTAGTCAGGAACAGTTTCTACTCTTTCGCAAGAATCCTACTCATTTTATTATTCCAGAACTCCTTCTGCGGTGATAATGTCTGGTGTGGTTTACAAATAAAAGCCTGCATTTAAAAAAAAGGGCAGGAACCGCATGGTGGTTACGAGTGAGGGACAGTTGTCACGGAACAGGGAAATATTGTAATCACATGGTATATTCTAGTCGTTAGTGTTACAATTATCGTCTTCAAAGGCACTTAAAAACATTCTCACATCTCACTGTTAGATGTGTAGAACTGCTAATTTAGTTATCACAGATCACTGATGAGATTAGCTTGAAGAATACCCCTATGGAATTGTCATGCTTGTTTAAACATAACATAAGTAGCATGATAGGAAAGCCTGTGAGTCCACTTGTGGCAAACCATACGCGTTTTCCGGGAATTTCTTTTATCAAAAGGATATTGGTGGATGTCTACCTGCTTCTCGGCTTTTCGCTTGATTCGCTCATCGCCTAGCCGCTTGAGGGCGTGTACACTTTGTTTCGTATTAATGCCGGGAGTTCACGTTTACTAGCTCTTGTACAGCTAGCTAGTTAGTACAGCTACGTAGTAGTTGTAATAGTATGTCAATCCACACATATAGGATACCCGATTATTAGGTTAATGAAAATCGAAATAGCTCTATAGTAGACATAGCAGCTGCTGTAGCGACTACTAGTGTTGAAGTACCGACCTAAAGTACTTCCCCGGGTTGGTTAATGAGAAGAGATTAAGAGGAGACAAAATCGCAGTGCCGGCAATTCTCTTTATTCCCCCATACAGATATATCTGGAGACAGTGTGGCACTCAGTCCAACAGAGTCTGACACAATCACAGCACACACAGTTCTTATAGCATGAGCCCCCTACCCTAG
>JACXGI010005304.1:19063-48120 GCA_016801175.1 Esox masquinongy | reverse complement strand
TATTAAGAACACTGTATCTAGACAGGTATTAAGAACACTGTATCTAGACAGGTATTGTTAAGCGTCTGTAAGCCATGTTTTCTTTGCGCCCTGTTCAATTCATTGCTAAAACCCATTATTGTTCAGAGCTCCTGTCAGACAGTCCTCTTCCTGTGCAGGTGGTGGGTGGGGGGCTGGCAGCCGTGCACGGCCTCCTGTGGGCCTGCGGGGCTGAGGAAGCGGACAGTGCTCTGTGTGCGCACGGTGGCAGGCGAGGAGAGGGTGCTACACCCCGGGGACTGCAAACAGCTGCTCAAACCCAAACCCGTGGTGCCGTGTAACAGAGACCTGCCCTGTGGACCAGAGTGGGCCGTGGGCAACTGGAGCGCGGTACACTTCTCCCCTCTTCTCCCGCTTCTACACTTCTCTCCAGCTCCACGTCTGTCTTCCTGTGGCGTTTCTGTTCACGCTCTCTCCTCTATCTGCCCTGTCTTGCCTGCTTCATCAGTTACCTGTTCCTGTTGAAGTGTCTCTCTCTCAGTGTTCAGTTATATTGACTTTCTCTCTCCTTGTTCTGGTAATGATATATTGTCTCTCTCCCAGTGTCCGGTGACATGTGGTGGCAGTGTTCGCACCCGAACGGTCACCTGCCGGACCTTACCCAAAAAAAAATGTGACCTGGAAGCCATGCCCCGCTCCAAGTCGCTGTGCGCCCTGCAGAGCTGCCCAAGCCTCCGACGGCGTCCAGGACCACCCCTTAGGTACCGCCGCGTCTACCCACCCAACAGACAGCCCACCAGGCAGCCGGTCACACACACCTGGGGCCCCAAAAGCACCAGGCCCACCACTGCACCCAGAACCAGCACTGTTAGTGTGACTGAAAGAACTACAACCCCTATCAGCACTTTGACCACCAGGCCCCTCCCACCATCTTCCACAGCCACTGAAGGGAGTGAAGTGAGTAAGGATGGGGCTTTTATCAAAGCCATGCCTACTGAAGAGGAAAACCAAGAGAGAGGCTTAAGAGAGGATGAGGACTCGATGAATAAGGAGGGGAGTGCAACTGACTTAGTAATTCCTGATAGGGGGACGAGGTACACCCCGGGAGATGACTATGTAGTGGACGAGGAGGAGGAGGGGCTTACAGATCTGGACATATTTAACACGCCAACCTCCCTCAGGACTCCCAGCCAGTCACCACCAACCGTGACCACTGCCAGGTTACACTCCGCAACCGCTCCACTCACACCACACACCTGTGTCCCTAAGATGTCACACACAACCGGAGTAAAGCTCACTACCTCCTCCGCAACCCCACAAACCAGTACTGCACACAGGGCCATGACCACCAGCCGCTACCCCCATACCAGCCCCAACACTACCCCTTCCATCGGCCCTTTACCCGAACGAACAACCAGGGTGCCCTACAGGAGCACCCCAAAAGGCCCACACCGCACTGCACTAGCTCCCTACCCCACTGGAGGAAGCTCCCCCCACGCCAGAGAATCCCCATACTTTACAAGCCCATCCCCGAAGACCACCGTGAAGATCGTTAATGTGAAGAAGCCCAAGGCTGGTAGCACCGCCCCACGTTCTATTAAACCTAATTCTAAAAAGCAGACTTCAAAAGGCCCTTCCCCTAGTTCAAAAGGGAAAGGCCAGGAGCAAAAGCCAGGAAGTCCCGTAGCGACATATACGAGTGACTATGACTACCTAAATACCCAGGAGCCAGATAGCATGAAGGTGTTCTGGGTGGTGGGCAACTGGAGCGAGGTGAGTACAGGGGACAGGAAGAGGCTGTGTTGACCATATATGGGTACAATGCCTCACTAGATGTTTCTGTGAAATTCTACACTCTTGCATTGGTGAACAACCATGGAAATGTTCAATACTCTACCAGTTACTGTGGTTGGAAGAACCTCGAGGTATTATCAGAATCTCAGATCTCTCTCTATCTGTTGTTTAAGTGCTCTACATCATGTGGCCTGGGAGCAGTGTGGAGACCAGTGATGTGTAGCTCTCAGCAAGACTCTGACTGTGCCAACCTGAAGAGACCAGAACCAGCTCGCACCTGCCACCTGCGCCCCTGTGTCACGTGGCTGAGTGGCAACTGGAGCAAGGTCAGTATTTATTTATTTATTTATTAACGTATTTTTGTACAGAGAAATCAACTGAGACCAAAGTCTCTTTCACAGCTGAGTCCTGTATTACAACAATAAAAACACATGCAAAATGAAAATAAAAGACACTTTTATCCAATGAGACTTGTCATACATTTAAGTTTTGCATACATTATACATATGGGTGCCCAAGAGAGTTAAATTACACAGTCCTAGTGTTGCAAGTGCCGTACTCTGCCAACTGCAAGTATCTACAACTTGTACAAGTTTCTAAAACTTGCCATGGTGAACTACGCATGACGATAACACTTCTAGCTGAAAGTCTAGAATTGACATCATTGCACAGCCAAATGAAATTTCATGTCATTCACAAGTCGAGCCAAGGACCACTCAATAAAATGAACAGAAACGTATAGCTCAGATAATAAGAAGAACAGACATGATGTCTCTCTCTGTGTCTTTGTCTGTAGTGTCCCGAAGGGTGTGAGGTGGTGGGGAGAAGGCAACGTGAGGTACAGTGTGTAGACAGTCAGAATGGACGTCCATTAAGACCGTTCCACTGCCAAGCCCTGTCCTCAAGACCCCCCAGCACACTGTCCTGTCGTTCCCAACCCTGCCAGCCCTGGAGAACCTCTCCCTGGGGACAGGTACACATATACACCCTGCCAGCCCTGGAGAACCTCTCCCTGGGAACAGGTACACATATACACCCTGCCAGCCCTGGAGAACCTCTCCCTGGGGACAGGTACACATATATATATACACACACATACAAACACACAGTCACCAACACACACACACAAATACAATACTGTGCAAAAGTCTTGACTTTAGTGTGACTTTTACTATCCAAATAAATGACTTTAGTGTGACTTTCAGGTGCCTAAGACTTTTGTACAGTACTGTACATTCTTCCCAGAAGAACACTTCATAACTGCTGTTACCAGAATCCTTTTTATTATTAAGTAATGCTCACACTATGTAAATATTACTACTGAATCATTTAAATATCCCCACTCCCCCACCTGATACATGTTTAAAAACTGCTCATGCACTGCTCACCACCTTGTTTGCAACTTTATTTTCGTTTGCAATAGTATCTTTATTAATATTGTTTACTTTTTACTATTACTATTATTTTATTAATTTATTATGACTTCAGTTTTTGTTGAACGTACTTGTTGTAGCCGTGAAAAGACTCACCTGATTCATTCATCAAAGTCTAATCAGGTTCACTAGTTCTTGAATAATTGAAATATATGGAATGTCTTGGGGTACAGGAGGAGGAAATTGAAGACCTCTAAATTTGAATATGATTAAGCAACAAGGCCTTGAGACTGTGTGGTATATGGCTAATATACCACAGCTATAGGTTTTTCTTTGGCACAACAAAACACGGAGTGCCTGTATACAGTTTTTAGCTGTGCTATATTCGCCATACTACCACAAAACCCTTAAGAGCCTAATTGCTATCAAAATCAGGTTAACAACTTAGGAACAAAAATATGTTTTTGCATGGTCTACCCCTTTTGCATGGTCTGATATACAAAAGCTTTCAGCCAATCAGCATTCAGGGTTCAAACCACCCAGTTTATAATTGTACATTTGAACACCTTTCATCTTCAGTGCTCACGTAGCTGTGGAGGTGGGCTGATGGAGCGGTTGGTGTATTGCCCTGAGCTGCAGCGCTGCAGCCCCACCCAGAGGCCAAATGACAGCGAGGCCTGCAATCCGCAGCCCTGCAGCAACTGGGACCAACGGGACTGGGAGGAGGTGAAGGCACACCGGAACGTATTTACTTACAGTTTATGACTTGCAGTATATTTACCTACTGTATGTGCATATGCCGTGGCCTGGGGTATCAGTCTCTTCAGCCTACATTCCATTCCCTGTAATTAATGTCCAAAGTCTCTGGTAATAACAGGAGTGGAAAGGATTGGAATGTTAGCTAATAAGACTGGTAATCAGACTACCAACTTTGTGCTTTCCCTGTGTGTGTGTGTGTGTGGGGGGGGGTTGTAATTGATGTTGTGTTGTCTGTGTGTGAGTGTGTAATTTATGTTGTGTTGTCTGTGTGTGTCAGTGCTCTGTGAGTTGTGGCGGGGGCGTTCAGCATCGTGTGGTGCGCTGTGTCGTGGAGGAGTCAGGCTCAGTTGACGACAGTCTGTGTAAACAAAGCAGCAAGCCTGACACACTCAGGAAATGCAACATGCAGGAGTGTCAGACTAAAACAGGTAAGACTACGACACATCCCTAGATGGGTATTTGATTAGTCAAGTATATTTCACCTTTAGCTAAAGGAATATTTCCTCTGATTCTGAAGCTATATTCATTTTGCATGTATGCTTTTGATGAATTGCAATTGGGTCAAGTCAGTGTTCTACTCTATCCTGTGCTGTGGTTGTGTAGGTCCGCTGTGTAAGAAGAACAGCATGTCGTCTCGGTTCTGTGACAAGCTGAAACTGCTGGGTCGCTGCACCCTAAAGTCCATCCAGAAACAATGCTGTGTGACCTGTAGAGGCTTACGCTAACCTCTGACCCACAGTACATACACCTTCCAAGTGGACGTTACATTCAAATGCACACATACAAAACAGGTGGCAACTAGGACCTAAAATGGCTCTTTTACAGTCACTGTGGGGGTACCCTTAGAAGAACCCTGTTTGTTTACAGGTAGAACCTGATTCAGTGCATGTAGAACCCTTTTCACAGTGATCAGCATATTCAGTCTAAAATAGCTACACATGGAATTTAAAAGTGTTCATTAAAAGGTTTTATCATAGGGACAGCTGAACCCTTTCAGAACACTGCTATCCGATCCTGGTGCAATTAATCTCTAGCGCAATCAGATAACAGAAGCAAGCAACCATTTCACCATCATCACCGACATAATCATCATCATCCTTACAACCCCCACTGACTGTTACCTAAACTACAAAACAGTCTGAGAAATGGGTGCTTCGGCCGTACCTGCAGGAGTGTCTGGGAGGATTCAAGAAGCTGAGGCTCCTGCTGCTCCTAGCCTTGGCTCAGCCCTACTGGGTAACCCAGACCTCCAACAGCCTCTTAAAGGTGAGCTTCTCACCGATGTTCAACATGTTTTCCAATACTGTTGAATGCCACCCAGTATTTCTACCTGTGCCTGTTTTACCTTGTTGTTTATTTTCTGTACTATTTCAAGTTCTCCCATCGAGACAAAAGTTATGCTGACAGCCAGTAACACCTTGTTTACAGACCTTGTGTACTTGGTATCCACCTTGGTCTTTACAAATCATTTGATGAGAATGGGTATGTTTGGTTCTTCAATGGTGCTGGATTTAATGAATCCCCCCAAAATAAATTAACAATGATGAGGTAACTATCAATGAACATTTTATTAATGTCACGTCTAAGAAAATACTCGGTAAATAGTACAATAAAGATTTATGTTTTCAAGTGATGTTTTTTTTTGCATTGTTGTGTGTTTTTTTTATTGTGTTAGTGCTCTCATTCGCAGAGCTCTCGGGGGTACTGTGACTCTCTGTGGTTGTTTCCACTGAGCGCAGATCCTAATATTAAAACCTTAAAGTGACCGTAGAGTCAAGTGTCTCTGCGTAACTTCATCCTACTCAGGTGCTGTGTGTCTATCCTAGGGTGCTCCCCCCTTCTTAGGCTGGCAAATTGGAATGAGGTGTTGCAGGTCATCCCTCCAGTGAACGTGGTCACTGTGTATGTATTGTGTTGTACAGATGCCATAATCTTTATAAAAGCCTTAAGAAATAAATTTTGTCATGAAAGAAGCACAATGTGGTGTCACTGTGCTTTTTGCATTGAATGTCCAAGGAGATTGTTTCCTTTTACTTAAACTCAGCTGCTTTTAGCACTTCCGTTACTTCGGATGAAGACGCAGTTCCCTCAACTAAATGATGGCTCAGCCAATTCTCTAAAACTGTACATTCAGAAAGAATTGTATATATTTTCTAACAACTCGTTTTGTTTTTATTTATTTCACACTGTCCTTCAAAAGGTAGGGTTTCAGAAGTTATCTGAAAATGGGCTGGGACTGCTGTTGTAGCTTTAACGGGAAGTTGTCTCGTCCATGGGGTGATTAGCTACTAGCTGTGAAACAGCACCATAGCGCCAGTCTCTCTTTCAAAGATCATGTTGAACTGGCCCAGATATCATGAGTTATAGCTCTCCACTGTGCCGCTGTTACACACACACACACACACAGATACACACACAGGAATTAGTCAGCAGTAATAGTACACCAGCCCGATGTGGAGCAGAGTCCTAGATGCTCTCTCTCAGTGTGTGTGTGATTATGACAAAGTTGTCAATTTACATATATGTTATGATTATTATATTATTCTATGTTTTTCTGTCCATAACAGTTCTGACTGTGCCGCTAACGTTTGTGTGCTGTGTTTATTTGACTGTGTCCTGCTAGCCACAGGACCGGGCAACTCGTTACAGGTGAGTGGATCCAGTGAATGACCTGTAAATAAACTCCTCTGGCCTGCTGTAACCGATCCGTGGGCTGCAGCCGTGCTGATGATGTAACTGACCGTCCTGCATGGGAGATCACATGGCAAACCTCTATGGCGGAGCACAAGACAGGAAATAGCAACCTCATCCATGTTACCTGACACCTGGCTACCACACAGTCGCCTGGCCTGGGACACATGAAATATTTACATCTGATGATGACTAGCTCAAAGAGCCCCAGGTCACCTATCAAACTGAGAGAACGGGAAGAGACGTGCCTCTGTGCACTGTTGAATGTAACTGGTTGAAAGACATGAATGGTATAAGACCATATTTGTTTTCTGTTCAGAATGAGTGTGCCTATCAATATGAGGTTATTATAGGAAGGGATGGATTGGATGCCGAGTCCCAGTCCAGTCCCATCTGGCCCTGTCAGACTCTGTCCCCAGGGAGTACTGAGACAGTCCTGTCTCTTTATTAAAGCAGTCACCACTACTTCCTCTGAGCTGGCGCACAGAATACAGCAGGCTTGGGGCCCAAATATAATTTGTCCATGATGATCGGCTCCCACTGATGGAATACTATAATAAGACAACTTGCTCGAAAGATTTTAATTTGTCTTTGGTTTATTGTTAAATACTTCAGCTGCAGTTATACCAGGGTCATATTCAATATTCACAACAATTGGTTTTCCATTTTTATACATTTTGCTACTTTCCTCTTTTTTAAACACAAGCTGTAGAACACATATAGATATTGAAACTATATAATTTGTATAATATTATAAATGATTCTTGCTTTTCTTTTCGTAGAGACAGAGGCAGATAATATATTGTTTGCATGTCAAATCACTGATCTAGTCATTTTGAACAGAATCATTCCATAATGCTCTGCTCTGATTGGCCACAAGGAACGTGTCAATATAAATCCTGTTGGAGGCATGGGTATCCTCGGGTATTTTCCATTTCATCGTTCCTTGTATTTATGTTTTTGTTTTTGCACAGTACAAGGCCAGCTGCTTCAGCCTGCAGCTAGAGATCAAAAACACATTGGCCTGTTGTATTGTCTTAGATTTTGTAACTTTGAGAGCAATGCTCTGAGATAGATCAATAAAGATAGAGTAAGAACTAAATCCACGGAGGGAAGAGAGTTGAGACCCTGGCCACCCCCCAGTGCCTCCAAAGCTCCCTTATATTGCTATAGGAGCAAAACACTGACATGGTCGAATTTACAAAGAATTTGGTCTTTGGCTCCTGAAGAAATCCTCTAAATCTTCAGCACAACTCAACTCTAAGGCCATCTTTCTACAATATAGTGTCTTCTGTCAGATGGGGGAAAAGCAAAACAACTCAATACGAAGGAATATCTCTGGATTATGATAGCTGGGTAAAGGATTTCAAAGTCATTGCTGCTCAATTTAATGTTGCTGTTACAAGATGGGCATTCAGTCTGTCAGAGTGCGAGAACGTCATATTTGCTTTCGCAATTTTCCATGAGAAAAACATTATCTGAGTCTTAGCTATTTATAGGGATCATCAAAAATTGAAAGGGCATAACAACTATCTGAAAATAGAAGGGAAGGAAAAGGGATTACATTGGTTTGTGTTATAAGGAATATGCAGTTATGTTCTGTATTATTATGGATGTCCATCATGTGAAATAATCAAATCAATTGGTCCCTGGTTCTGTTAGGTCTGATTCCTTCTAGTGCTGATTTAGGCTATCACAGTGGGAAGGTACACAACAAAGGAAGTAGCTGATAAGATTACTTTGTTTGTGAGGTACTTGATGAACACAGACAGCCAGCCGTAGGACCAGACCAAGACATAAGACCAGACCAATGCTCTGGCACCAGGTCATCAACAAACATTAAAGCAGACGCTTACTGTCAGCTTAATAAAAGGACACATAGGGACCTCAGGAGAGAAAAAAGAAGGTAAAACTTAAAAAGAGTGGATTAGAAAAAGAGCTGTTTTAAAAGAATAATTTACAGTAAGATTAACTAAGATGATGGCTAACAACTTCCTCCTTATTAAGAGTCAATACTGGCTTGAAGGTTTTGAGCACTTTTATTCAGTTGTCTTTCTGAAAGTATATATTATGGGTGTTCCAAAGCACGTCGCCAAGCCGCTCTGCTTCTTATCACACTGCTCGCCCAAACAGGAGGTATTTGCCAGCAGTTCATGTCTAGTGTCTAGTTCTGAACCAATTTGCACCACCACAAGCAAGGCCCTAGGATACTGAATGACAATCAAATCTTCTTCAAATTCAACAGATTTTTGCTTTGAAATCACAGCTCTTACAACACTAAAACTGTCTTATCTGATATTTGTCGACCAAGGTATGGTATGGAACAAGCTTCATGTGACAAATTTGTGCCTACTGTTTTAAAGTGGCTCATCATAGAAATGGCAGAAAAACTCTTCAGAAGAACATTACTGCAGGTTACAACACCATGAAAAGAATGGAAATTATATCCATGGAATTGCATCATTATATTGTTTAAATGTGCATGATAATCACATTGTGACAATTGACAACCATCCCCTCACCATGCTAAGATGATAGCTACAACATGGTTAGCATCTCACAAATAGGCTTCAAATAAAGTTCTGTCATTCCTCTTTTTAGTAAAAGTAAGAAATTATGGATTCTTTATTTTGAGAGTCCCTATTTCCATCTGTAGATGTTCCACACTATCAACAAACATTCAACAAATCTGTTGATAAGCAACTGCTTGCTAAGTTTAGGGTTAGGGTTAGGTTTAGAAGAATCTTTAGGATAAAAGTTAAGGATTGGGCTAGAGTAAGGGTTTGGGCTAGTAGAGAGTTAATTAAAATCTTACTGATAGTAGATAGAAATCGTCCATTCCCAGATTCCCAGACATAATTACATTTCAGAAAACATTAACAACAATCCACAATTCTGAGGACCCTAGGGTATTAAAAATGCCTATATTTCACTGGGGATCATGTGATACATGAGTCCCAGTAAAAGGTAGGTGAGATGAGCTTGATGGAGATCTTAGAGCTGCCCTAGGATTGAAACCATCAGTGGTAATTGGATAGTATGTGATACTAGGATAGGAATAGACACCAGGTCTAACTTCTTATATCTTGATGGTGGACACATATACTCTCACTATATACTCTTCATAAAAAATTCCTAACTAGTCTAGGAGGAGCAGGTT
Source organism: Esox masquinongy (assembly GCA_016801175.1). Lineage (NCBI taxonomy): Eukaryota > Metazoa > Chordata > Actinopteri > Esociformes > Esocidae > Esox > Esox masquinongy. The sequence goes on along the minus strand of JACXGI010005304.1, from coordinate 38,364 downwards.
GTTAAAATTTTGGGCCAGCAGTTACTGAAAAGTTCCTGAAATCCCAGAGCCTACAAGGTACAAAATGTGATGTTCTGCACTTGAGAAAGGGAAATCTGACAAACCCGCGCCAGTTCGGAGGGGTTTTGGTAAAAGTGGAAGTCCATTTTCAGTTGGGAAAAATGAAGGTTATTTATTACAATAATATTATTTATTGCCAGCACACACAATTCCATCCTGCACTATCTAGGTGGAGAATCTTAATTTGAGCCAGTTGTCCACGGACGAAAAATAGTCCTGGCAGCAACAACAGGAAATTAGATTTCCGGTGGATTAAAATTAATGGACATATTTTTCCTAATGTTACCCTATGTTTATTAATGGAAATGTTTAGTGAGGAAAATGGATAAGCCATATTAAGCCTTTTTAAACTTCAAGCTAAATACAAAAGTGATCCGGCAGCTAGGTGATCAAATTAAGGTCTTATACCTATACCCGGTCTTCTTACACTATATACTCACACACACACACACACACACACACACACACACACACGCGCACACACACATTCACACAGCTCTCCTCAGTCAGTTACCTCAGTGAAGGTGGAGCCATTGTGGAGAGGAGAGCTGAGAGGAGGAGAATCTCCCTAACACACATATTGGTCAGACACGATTTCAAAGTCAATTTTATTTGACCTTCTCTCTCCTTTTAGTGAAATTTGGAAATCTGTGGAGGATATCTGGCAGCAACGAGTTTTTGAATGACGGAGTGGGGGATAAACCTGGACGAAGCGTGGTAGAACTTTCTTCTTATGCCAGTGGAACTTTCAATGTTGGACTAACCATCTGAGGAGATCTGTTTTGGAATATAATTCAGCACCAGGAACAGCTACGGATAGAAGATTTCAGAAATGGGGCATAGGATGTCTGCCTGGGTTGTCATTGGAATACATTAACAGTATTTGCACTGGCAACAATAAGGAGAGTGAGACAATTGCTTGTTTTATTCATTGATTTGAATTCATCTTCATTTATTTAACTTGACTTAAGTACAGAAAGAAAAGGGTGACTCATAGCTGTGAAATTGGAATACATCGACTTTCAGCACATTAACTACTCCGGCTAAGAAAAAACGAAAACTGTTTTTTATCCAAATATTTCTTATTGAGTAGAGATTTGCTTTTGTACAGAGATCTGATAGAACAGGTACCGGAGAGCTGGTGGTTAACCTGATTTCCCAGGAGGTTTCCCCTCCTTACCTTCCCAGCTCCCCCCTGTCCCCAGCAGCATGTCCCAGGCTGTGAGGCTGCTTCCAGACCTCCCCACACCACACTACCATGACCATATGGACTGCTGGAGGGAGTGAGGCTGCCTCTGTCTGGGCCACCGCTGGGTCTGGTTTAAGGTCTGGCTCCGGGTCCAGGTTTACGTTCGGGTCTACGCTAAGGTTCATCTCTTCCGTCCCGAGCCTGTCCCTCTCTCTGCTGCTAGCACTGCTGCTCTCCCTTTCCCTCCCCCTGGCTGTCAGCCACCAACCTCCCCAGAGGGACAACCTCCAGCCCCCTAACGTTAGCCCCAACAGCGGTCTTAGGGCGCCAGTGAACAGTTCCCTGGCTGGAGATCATTGGAGAAGGACAGGGGGTCTGCCAGGGAGACACGTACGCAGCTACAACCACCTGCAAGGAGATGTGCGGCAGAGGAAGCTATTCTCCTTCCAGAAGTTCTTCCTGCGGATCGATAGGAATGGCGGAGTCAACGGGACCAAGATCAAAGATGACCCCCTCAGTAAGTCACCACAAGAGTAGGAGAGTGAAGACAGGCGAGCCGGGGTTACAAATTACAGAGAAATTAAGATATTGTATTGAAAACAACATTTCAGGCAGAATGTTTTGACTCAATTTATTGATCCTGTGAAATACTGCAAGTTGAATCAAAATTCAGTTTGCAGCTAGTAGACCTGTTGTTAGTCAAGATGACACATTCCTGATAAGAAGCGCCTTTCTGTCCCTAGTAGACATCCTTCTGATATCTGTCTTGTCCAAACATTCAGCACAAAGATGGCAGCTCTCAGCTGGCTAAAAACAGGGATAGATAACCAAGCTGGTATCTGTCAGTATTCACAGCCCAGGGTAAATAGACCAGATAACAGCTGGACAGGAGCAGGTCTGGGGGAAGGACAGGATACGTCAATCACTACCATGCCCTGAGACTCACAGTCGTCAGCTCACCTCATATTACTGTACTATTATAATGTTAATACTGTGTGATTTACAATTAACAAAGTATAATGTGACTGTGATCTAACCAATTTGCAGAGGTACAGTAATATAAATAGGGATTTTTTTATATATATTTGTGTGTCATCCTGTTATAACTGAAGATCCTGACATAAAGGCTATCAGGTGACTGTCTATCACTTTTTTCTTGCCACTCCTTTTATTTAGTGTGTTCACTGCACTGTAGTCATGATGAACTGTGAACTGTGCATCCCCTTTCCATCCACCCACTAATAACAATGAGCTACGTGTGTGATCCTACCTCTGTGCAGGCACGCACATGCCTAAGTGGGTGGGTGTGTGCGTGTGTGTGTGTGTGTATGTGTGCATGTGTGTATGTGTGTGTGTGTGTGTGTGTGTGCTCGGATGTACCAACCAAGTAACCAGCGACACATGTGCTCACTTAAAGTAGAACCCCCATTCACCCCCACACATAGAACCCCCCATCCAGTGTGTATGGAACCCTTTAACATTTCTCCTGGGAGTTCTTAACCACACGTTCAATCAGAGAGACTTAAGAGGAGGAGCGAGGGTTGGGAAGTAAAAATGTCACTAATGGTGTTTGTTTGGGCCAGTGGATGACCAAACATCATGTTGCAGTTTGCAGTTGAAATTACATTTACAGACATTGTCTCTTACTGACAATGAGACAAATTCATTGAATTCCAATATGACCCTTCAGGGTATTATTTAAATAGTTCAATGGCCATGCCGTAAATATCTTAAGATGAGGAGAGTGTTTTACTTGAAGCTATAGTCGGTGTGAAACTTTCTAATATATTTTCCCATTACTCCTCACAATTCTTTACACACACAGGCTATAAAACTACAGTAGTAGCAATACTAAAAGTATTTAGTAGTAATATTATACTGGCAGGTATAATACTAAGCCTTCATAGAAGGCGAGTACGTTTATCTCTGGGTTGGGTATGGATGCAGAATTAAGGGCGCTGGGATGGGGAAGCTACTGATTCATGAATGACATGGTTGAACTTCATTGTGGTCAAATGAAAGCTGTGAGTATTCAGTATCAGATGATGATGCTGTCACAAAGCTGTGTCCTGGGGGGCGACTGGCACAGTGTGTGAGGATTATATGGCCCTCTATCAGGTTTACAGGGAAAATGATACTCCAGAAGAGAAGCCCCCTTCTCTGTTCTGACCCTGGGGCTAGACATGATCCCTGGGATGTGCCCTTTGTAACCCTTTAAAATGACACTGGAACGGGTTACTGGTGTTGATATTGATGCGGTAATAGCCAGCACATCACTATATGTTGATCATTATTATAGGTATAATAAAACTAGAAAAGGATGTTTCACATATCCTGGTACCAGCATAACGAAAGTGTACGTGGAGGGTGTACGGGGAGGATGACAATGGTGGTGTTATTGACCAGAGAATGTGGTCTCTTTTAGGTGTTGCTACCACAGAGTACTTCCTAGATGAGCAGGCATTCTGATAATAAAGAAATGACTTGATGAGATTTGCAGTGGAGGGCTGATGGTTGATGTTTACTTAGTTTGTGTGCAATGTTAAGTCCTGAATGTTGAAAACTTCGGGAACAACTGGTATGGTATCTCAAACTACCAACGTTGCTAGCAAAGATCTCTACAGATGTGGAGGTGGGGTTTGGGCAGCTGCCCATGGCCCTGTGTGGACCCCTCCTCTTTTTCTGTTTAAGACCATGGGTCCTTGGCTTAGGGTGGCCTTGCCTCCGATGCACATGTACTGCTGCAGCACAAGTTCGAATCTGGCCCATTGCTCTTTTGGCAAGAACGCTTTCCCCACTCAGAAAGAAGCTTTCTCCTCTAGCCTTCCTCACTTTATCAAACAAAGGACGAAAATGCCAAAGAAATGCATATTTAAAAAAAGAGTGTATCCAACCTCCCACCGATTTATTGGGATGCCAGTGCAAAACTGTCCCACATGGGCTTCCACTATGCTAGGCTTCAGCCAGGGGCCTACAGAGAGAAGGCCAGGAGGCCACCAAGCATGCCTATACAGTATCCCTCTGCTGGGGCCGTGTGTGTGCTGAGGGGCCTCCGTACTGGTGCTAATATGGTCCGCACTGGCTCTCACTCTGTGTGTGTGTGTGTGTGTGTATGTGTGTGTGTGTGTGTGTGTGTGTGTGTGTGTGTGTGTGTCTGAGGGTAAAACCACAGCCAGTGCTCTCAGGGACCCTGAAATAAAGATGTCATTATATTTTTTTGGTGGAGAGAGGAAGGACATGAACAAACTCAATACACTCAATGTGGTCTTCATCTGCATTCCAGCAGATTTATGTTTCAGTAATTCCCATATTTCAACATGACAATACAGTATAAATGGTTTCAAATTTCTAAGTAAATTTTCGTCATCATTAAATCAAGTAGACTGCAGGCTTGGTAATTTATGCTCCGTCCAATTTATGTGAGACAACACATAAAAACATCCAGTTACCAAGAATTACGAAACAGACTGCAAAACAAATCTGAACTTGGCAACCCGCTGTGGAAAAATCGACCTTTATTTAACATTGGCATTGTCTGCACCCATTCCAGCAAATGCGCCATTTACTGTAGAAACCACAAACAGAGCGTATCAAATGAGCCACACATTAGGAAAAATAGTCCAGCATGCAACAAAAGTTTCCCTAAATAAACAATTGAAAATAAATGAGGGGTTGACCCAGGGCCATGTTTTAATGTGTGTGTGTGTTGTGTCAGAATCACCAGAACACAACACACAGGTGTAGTGTTTGATGTTGGGGTGTAGTAACATGTAGTAAATTAAGAACACATTGACCCTAGTGGCTTTGGATTATTTTTCTGGCGAGGCTGCGTTGTACTGTAGATAACATGAAAGATCCCAGGCTGAGTCGATTTGGGTGAGTTTACCTCACGGAGTGCAGCTGTGGATGAGAGTGTATCAAATATGGTGAATATTTGTGAGTTTGTGCATGTAAGTGCATATAAGTGTGTGTTTGTGTGTTCAGACGTCATATAAGCTTTCTTGCCCCAGCCTACGCTGTGAGTCTTTGATCAGTGGTTATTAAGATCTTTCTAATCCTCCGTCCCTGCCTCTCTGTCATGGCTCCACCGCCCGCCTCTGTCCTCTCTCCTTTCATCCCCAGCATGTTTACACAGGGGCCAGGGACAGCTTTAGATAGCCTCACATCCTCGCTCGATTCCTGACACATGATCCTTTGGATGCCTCACTCAGACCTTCAATGACCGTTGTGTTCTGGTCCCCACCTCTAAATCACTGCCCAGTGGTAATATTGTTTCAACTGAAAACTAAATATAGATGCCATCTAACTGCTGTGGAGGCCGGGGTGTATATTTGTGCACTTTCTTCAGATCATCTGCTTCTTCAGGTCCCACACGGTACCATTTAGACAGTCTGACCACCAGACGTTGACACAGGAAGCCACACTGACAGGAGACTGATAACACTCATCATGAGAAGGACAACTGTGGCCATCTGATCATAGTCAGCGGTCAAACAACTCCCTGCAGTTCACACTCCCTATCTGGGTGGGTGGGTGTGTGGGTGTGTATCAGGATAGGATAACGACACCAGAAGGAAATGGAGAAAGTGAGTCAAAGATGGAGGCATGAAATCAAACGCCAGCAGCAAGGGGCTGTTAACACATACCAGCATGAAATAGGTGTGTGTGTGTGTGTGTGTGTGTGTGTGTGTGTTAGAGATTATTGTGTTCTCTGGTCAAAGGACACATTAGGAAGATGTGTCACTCTGACCTATGAAACTATAGACACACAAACTGTCTCACAGATGCCAACATCAACAGCAAATTATTATTACCGGGATATAATTGAGTGTATTTAAATCAAATAGGTAACCAGAATACTTGCACTGGCAAATATTAGCTTTTGTCCTAACGAATGTCTGTTTCCTTACCAGTCCATGCAGCTATCCATTGACCATAGAGATCAACTGCGCATTGACAATAGAGATCAACTGTCCATGTACCGTAGAGATCAACTGTCCATGGACCATAGAGATCAACTGTCCATTGACCATAGAGATCAACTGTCCATGGACCATAGAGATCAACTGTCCATGGACCATATAGATCAACTGTCCATTGACCATAGAGATCAACTGTTCATGGACCATAGAGATCAACTATCCATGGACCATAGAGATCAACTGTCCATGGACCATAGAGATCAACTGTCCATGGACAATAGAGATCAACTGTCCAAGGACTATAGAGATCAACTGTCCATTGACCATAGAGAACTACTGTCCATGGACCATAGAGATCAACTGTCCATTGACCATAGAGATCAACTGTCCATTGACCATAGAGATCAACTGTCCATTGACCATAGAGCACTACTGTCCATGGACCATCTATGACTACAGCAGATCCAGAACACATTCTACAACTTCTATTTACTCAGCCTCTGTGTTCTGGTTTGTGCATAGGCAGAAGGGAATCCCTGGTCAAAGTGGCTTACAAAAGGTTTACATTACAAGATTATTAATGTTTTTTGTGTGTGTTTACAGGTATTCTCGAAATCACGTCAGTGGATGTGGGGGTGGTGGCTATCAAAGGGCTGGGCAGTAACTACTACCTTGCTATCAGCAGGAAGGGAGAGCTGTATGGAGCGGTCAGTATCTGGGTCAGAGGTCATTCAATAAGCCTCAAAGAGATACAATAAGATTCTTCAGTCTTTATCACATGCTTATCCTTTGAGCTGAGTTCACGTATAAGCCCTGGCACAGTGTAAACTATCAAAAGTGCAAAGAGCATGTTATTACCCAAAATATATTCAAATGTCATCATTATAGTCAAAGATGGTTTAGTATGAAATATACAAAAAGTGCTTCTGCAACTGAAATCCCTTATCACAGTAGTAGGCGATGTCATGGAAACATTAGCTATCACAAATCCTGAGCAGAAACAAATCATCTGTTCAGACAGTTGTGTCACAGGGACCACTAGATGATAAAATTAAAAATGTGTCACTTTCACATGGCTTTTGTACTGATATTTCAGCTACTTAACACATTGGCTCAGATTTTTTGTCTGCATTTGGATTAACATAGCCATCTGGTGCATTTTGAATATTGGTTTTCAGATAAATGATGAACAAATTTAGAATAAACTCTTAGAAATATTTCCAATTATATTTATACTTTTCAGTGAACAATATATCCCTAGACTAGATGAACAAGAAATGTGGTATTGTCTATATTTTGCATGTACACTTGAAAAAGGGAAAAATATTCTGTCAGTATCCATACACCAGCATGTAACCCAACAATATCCCTTGTCCTTCCAGAGAGAGTTTGGAATTGACTGCACACTGAAGGAGCGCATTGAGGAGAACGGCTATAACACCTACGCCTCAGCTCAGTGGAGGAACAACAAGAGACAGATGTTTGTGGGCCTGAGTGTCCATGGGAAGCCCCTGAGAGGGAAGAAAACCCGCCGGAAGAATACAGCCACACATTTCCTCCCCATCATGGTGTGATGATTAGAAGCGTTTCTCTGGGGAAGATCTTGTGGAATAGATACAACAAACAACCTTTTAAATAACTGTGACAATGTACTGGTATCTGGACCAAGAGTATTTGAATTAAAGTACATAGTATTTTCTCTGTGAAGATGACACAGATGCTTCCTGCTTCCAACTTTGCTTGAGATGTTATGTTGGTTTGGGGGACAGTGTTTTCTGTGGCACATGGTGAAATAAGAACCCTATTCTGTGCTGAATCATTGAAAGGAGGTAGACTGAAGGAGCACATGACCTGGGGGAACAGAGTAGAACACTGTAAGTGGATGAACTGAGAGGACGCCCTGGTTCTGTGTGTATTAAAACCTGTTATAATGGTTCTCAATCTCAGTTCAATGACCTTGAATATTTCTGAAATCAAAAACAAGGCCTAGCAAAACAGGAAAAAAAACAAACAGGAATAACTAATTCCTACCAAAGATCTTAATGGTAATATTAAACCTGAAACCATGTTGTCTGAAATCTTCCACTGATCAATGTTTGCTACATACTTGCGGAGAAGTAACTGTCGTCCCTGTAGGTGTGGTGTAGTGTCTGGCCGGAGCAAGGAGTGCGTGTAGCCAGTGAGAAAAATGTGTGTATGATACTTAACCACTGAGTTTTGATTGTGTTGAAGTAATTTATTTATTTAGTGTAATATTTAACTGGCAATGGAAAAAGAGTGAACATTTCTTTGTATTCTTTTATCATGTCTGTAAAGAAAAAAATAAATTTGACTTTTCTGACTCTGATTCAGCTGTTTCCCCGTCCATCACAAAAGGATGCAGCTAAAACTGGTTCACACCAAAAATATTTGAAAAATACAAAATAAACAATGTGACTGAATGAATTAGATACTGTAGCTATATACAGATGTTATATCTTAGTTTGATTATCCTGTTGTTGCAGTAATATTCAAGTTATTGCAGGTATTCAAGATTTAAAATGGGTTTGAAAGAGATCTCAGCTTCGACTGTAATATGTCAGACCTGATTTGCTCCAACTAGCATTTATCAGCCCCCTCAAAAGTCCACATCACATTCACATTTCCTTTGGCTACATGATATTGTTCCTGATGTGTAAAAAAAAAAGAAAAGATCTCTATACTAAGGAAAGAGGTTATGATAAAAGAAAGACAACCCTAAGCCCTGAGAACCAGTGTGGCTTTTAGGTCAGGCCTAGAGATGGTTCCTGTCAGACTGACTAGGGTAGGGAATGACAAAAGGCAACTATCATAGCCCCACCAGATATTCCATTGAACTAATGATTAAACAACCTGGGAGCATAGAGGCACACCACATCAATGTGGAATGGAGGTAACTACCCTGCTTACATCACTTCCTCAACTTTCACCCCACTACTGTGGGGCTATACCTTCCCTGAAAGACAGGACGGATGCACTACTCGAAAGAAACACCTGTTAAAGTAAGTACTGTAATATGGTAAAAGGTTTATAGTATGTTAACCTCATATTTCTGTAGTCTTCCATACCAAACTATATTCTACAGCATTTAGTGAAAAGCATGTGGGCTGGGGGGGTCCACATTATCTAAATCTTGCCACCCACTTCTTCCTGTAATTGTCAACAAATGCTCTAATCAATGGCAGCTGCCCGATCAATAGCCTAGGGGGAAAACATTAACACCACTAACATCCGGTCCTGGGCCTCTTGCATCCTCTGTCTGTGGAAGGACATGAAACGGAGCACAAATTGTGTGCTGAGCGAACATGAAAGACGTTCCCAAAATTCCCAGATCCATCCCATTCCAGCAGACATTGTGATTCCTGTCCTGGAGCTACAGCACAAAGGATGCCAGGGATCATGATAGTTTTTGTTTGGAGTTAGAAATGCTTCTTCATGCCAGCGACCTGAGATCATTTTTCTGCCCCACCCACACAGAGAGAGCTGTTGGCTATAACCCTTTACCCCCCAAGTTGTCTAAGTCTTTGTCAGCGGTTCCAAAAGGTATTGTCATCTTCCATATTATATGCATTCCAAGGACATGTGAATGTTTGAACTCCCTCTAAGATACCAATTTAAAAAACAGCAATAACAGAAATCAGGGGCAGTAATCTTTTATCAAAGTGGGTCTGAACATTTCTGGAAGGGGAATGCTTTTTGGCATAATGCGATCCAGCTTTGGGAAACAAGTGGAAAATGACTGGAGGCTAAACAGCTAATGAACGCATATTCTGAGAGGTCTGGTGCAACACACGATTGTAGTGGGCAGCTACTGAAAGAGCAGGGGGAGGGCAGCACATGGGAGAGGGTTTGATCTACAGCATCCTGATTGGGCTCTCTGATGTATCTGTGGTTTCTCTGTAGTGTGGGAGGTGAGTGGTAAGCGTAAGTTAACATTATTCAAACACCCCACTGTCTTACATTGCCAAATATTATGCATCACATCAGGCATGATATGTGCACTAAAACGACTATAGGTATTAGATGACTTTAGTTGCTTTAGATCAAATTAGTCTTCCTGGAACTTTATCCAGGCTACTCCATTCCTTTCCATGTTGGTGCTCTGCCACTCACTTGCCTTAGAGGTCACCGATGCATTCCCATGGTGATGGATAGACTCAACTGTCTTCTTTTCACCAGTAACAATAAGCAAACATCTAGCAAGAGTAAGTCCATAACCTCCAAGTTTTCCTTTCAGAATTGAAGACCTTAAATGAATATGGTAATAATAGTAACTTTTTGCAATTTGTTACATTTCATAAGGCAATTTGCCCAACCCTGATAAAAATACTGTATCAAATCACAAACTGCTGGGAAACACCTATACAAAGATGAGACGTTAGACAAGAAAAAATAAACCAAACATTGAAACATAAAATGTAGGAATGGTCTAAATTCTCTTGATTCTCTTGAATCATTAATGAAGCGCAATACATTCCACATATTGGAAAACAACTAAATAGCCAATTACTTGTGTTGCTTATTTATACAGCCTTTTTGTGAAGGATTACAATCAATATTTGAAATCACAGTTTAGTCATTTTCTGTGAGGTAAGTAGTATAAAATATAGGTCTAAAATATAGTAATATAAAATATAGGTCTGTTTACATTTGGGTTAGTCAATTTGCAGGTCAGAAGTTTCCTTATAATCCCTCTCCTGTGCTGCAGTCAAGAATAAGTAAGTAATTCAAAATCAGTGATTTAAAGGTTCTTTTATGGTGATTAAATATTAGGGGATATGTTTTTGTTTACTGAAAACAAATTAATGCCTCAATAATAAACAATGATGACGTGAATATGATTTTAAAGTGTGTGGGTCATTTTCGAAATGTATTGCATTATGGGAATACATGACGCTGGTGGCCACATTCTGACTGGACCAAGTATATAAACACAACGTGATGCTGCTGTTTAATATCAATCCGATGCTACCCCTGCGTATGTGTCACATTTAAGTAATTTAGCTGACGCTCTTGACCAGAGCAAATTTGAGTAGTACGTGGGTACATTTTTCGTAATGGCCCCCGGTGGGCATGGAACCCAAAACCCCAGCAAGTGTCATGTTTTACCAAAAACGACAAAAAAGTAAATTACCCTCTACCCCCGCACACTGACTCTGTTCTGGTACTTCCTGACAATTCATGAAAAAATGGTCTCTCACCAACTGATGTTTACACACTTACGACCACAGTTTCATGTGATATAGAGTTTGCAGACATGTTTATCTCAACATTTTAAGAGGGAAAAGTCCATAAATAATGGCAACAATGCTATGTTGATCAGAGCCTTTCTGTAACAAAATCACAACAGTGTCCGCCTTTCTGCTGTCGCTGTAGCACCTCCCCCGTCCTTATTCCTCAACTTTTATCTCAAGTGCTATACTAATGGGCTCCACGGGAGGCATTCACAAGTTGTGGTAAGAATAGTCACCTGCAAGGAAGGATATTGAGCGCCATCTGCTTTAAATGTATGGCCATGATCATTTTGAAATACGTTTGTATTAGGAAAAATGTGCTGTTTATGATTAAACTTGAATTAAATTGATTATATCGCAGCTGTAGAACACCTAATCAACAGCATATTTGTCATATTAGAGCTGCTACAGTTTTTTCATAAACTTTAATTGGTAACCTGGCTATTTTATTACTTGACTAATGAAAAAAGTATTGTATAAATCCAGTGTGAATGCATGCAGGCCTGGCTATATGAAAAATCACGATTAATACTCAGTATTACCGTGGATTCAGAATGATCACCCTGGTGAACGTTAGATTACATACATTAGAGAACCTTTCTGTATGGCACTGTAAGTGTCACCGTGTCTTTAGGTGATTAACTTCTTTAACAGGGTAAGCCTACACTTAACGATGTTATTTGAACATCGTTCAATTCAGCAATCCAAACGATTACAACCATTTCCGTGTTTGACCGCTAGCCTTTGTGTATGATGTGCTCACTGGGACACGATTTTTTGGATACCTTCATAATAAGAGTCCCGTCCTGTATAGTTAGTAAATAAATAGATATATTTTTATATAAATATTCAACATTTGGTTCATAATCTCATGAAATTGAACAAATTTGGTGTTACACAAAATGTACCCTTACCTTACCTCTAACCAATTCGTAAATCTAATTTTAACTCGGCTTGGAAGTCAAGGGTGTCTATACAGACTTTGCCTGTTAACAGTGTTTAAAAAAACCCAACAAAAATAGATTACTGTCCCAGTCGGTGCTAGCAGCAACAATCGGACATCCAGCTTTAACGATTATGCCTTCAAAATTAAAGTTTGTGATAAAATATGGTCATACGAAATGTCTTTTGCAGCTTTAAATAGTGCGTGTTGTACAAACTATGTGAAAACACATTGGGTAAAATCCATTTTTAAGAGACATACTTATAAAATATACAGAATTTTATGAAGTGAGAAATTGGAAATTGTTGATACTTGCATTCATTAATGAAAATATCACTATAATAGCTGGCTGGTTAATACAATCAAATACAATGAATAATAATAATAAAAACACATTGGTTAACTCAGAGTAGCTGATTGAGCAAAAAGAAGGGGCAAAGTGATTTTGAAAAACCTAAAAAAAAAACGAACTAGGATAAACTAACTGAAAAGTAAAAAAGCTACCTGAACTAAAGACTGCAATTTGGTAGTTGTTTAACAATTTTTTTTTACACACCGCAAAAGGGTCAATATTAGGGCCACTTTTGTTTTCCATCTATATTAATGATCTCCCATTTGCATGTCCAAAAAACAGACTTACAGATGTCTGCGGATGACACCTTATTAACAGCTTAACAGACACTACAGTCCACGTCTCTAGATGGCTGGCTGATTCTTGTCTGTTTTTAAAAATTCTCAAGACTGTACTTTGTAAGAAAACCAAGGACATCACAACTAGCTGTTCCTTCAATGGAGAGAAACGGAACGTTGTGTCTAACTTTCTATCTCAGTGTCATTAACTCTTGTCTAACCTTGGCACATTTAAATGGATGTTCTATAACTGTAATTTAATTTGGTAACACATTATTTTGCAAGTCCAGATTTCCATCTGTAGATGCTGAAAGTCATACCAGTCATACAATGATCAACAAACTACCTGCTGATAAGTTAATGCATATGCACAGCTTTTTTATTTCCACTTGAGTTCAATATGGTAATATGCATATACTTAATACTTGTAAATACTTGTACATTTTCTGCTCTCCTCTATTTGCACTTCTGGTTAGATGCTAACTGCATTTCGTTGTTCTGTACTTATACTGTTCAATGACAATAAAGTTGAATCTAATCTAATCTAATAAACAATGATCCTGAAGTATCACTAAGCTGTTAAGTGTTTATTTTTTCAATCGTACTCGTCAAAAAGTGTTTTCAAAATCATTTCAAAACATGTTAGTCAAATGGAACGGGCATGGGAATAACGTTATAAGTATTCATGTTTTTAGTTCTGATTCTGATCCATCATTGACAAAGCTAGCTAGCTGGCCCAACATTTACACACAATTTCCATAAAAAATCATAAAACACCAAATATTTTGACCATCATGTTGGACAATCTCTAACGTTACTAGCTAGCTAGCTACTTTTCAGTAAATCGGGATCCTTGTTTGCTGCTGGGACTGTTGGAGGCAACTCGTGTTGGAATTGCATTGGGCTTCAGCACAGGAAACTTCACATACCCTATTTGTTTTTGCATCATGTTCTGGAAGGGCTCATCTTCAAAATGTGCTCTACAAATGGTAAACTTAGGGGTCGCGGTGGCACGGTTAAGCTAAATATCGGACTATAATGGGATGTCCAAGTTAGGGCGGTAACTGAAAGTATAAAAAGCATATTAAATGATGTATTATGGTGTATTATGGTGTATGATGCATTATGTATAATGGATGTATTAAAATGAGACGGCAAGGTGACGTCAGGTCTTCAGAGCAAAAACAAAATTAATGTTTCGGACTTAAGTCTTGTGACTGGAGTTTCAGCTAAGGCTCTAAAAACTGATATTGATTTTTCTTACTTTGGTGATATTAATTTCACCTGCCTTCAAAATGCTGATTAAATTCAGTAAAAGTGAATATGTTGCTCTGCATACCCTTTAATATTAGCTTAGGCTAAGGGTTAAGGCTGCCAGGAAGTATTACGTTTTCACCTTCTTCATTATGGATAATAGTAGACATAAAACTAACACTTTAGCGTCTTTTCACTTACACTGATCAGGGTATGCGTCCGACAGCATACTGCACAAACCCAGCCAAGCTTGATGAATTACACTTTTCCCATTGGCTGTTGGCAAGAATGCATAAAACTTCTCATTTGCTAAATAACACCTTGCCATGTCTCTCTGGATAAAGTTTTTTTTATTTCAAAAAAGGTTTGAATGAAACAATGGCTCCCATTGCCAACATTTCTATTGGAAATTACATTTCAAGACACCTCGCGCCACATGAAGATATTTTAATGTGCGACCAAGTGTTGAATTTTCAACGGAATTTTATGACTTGTTGTAGTGTATCCACAGTACAGGCATACTGACTTGCCAGTACCGTGCACAGACCTTCCGTTGGGCATGTGCTAAATCTGACGGACGATGCATGCCCATCGGAGTAAGTGACGCGCGTAAAAAAGACGGCCGACGCATGCAAATCGGGGTGCGCTGGAAAGGGCACTAGATAGCAAAGGGGCATGTGCTGTGCACAGGTTGTCTGTGTCTGTGCCTTACTATGTAGCCTACTTTACAGAATGTAGGCCTACTTCGAAATCATCGGCACAGTACTTACGAAAGGATGTCAATCGAGAAGGGCCGGTAACATAGTACACTATTTTTGGGGACCCCTTTCGTCTCGACGCCGCCACTTTTACAAATAGAATCCAAAAATCCTGGAATGGATCTTTAATATGATTTTTTTTACAAACGCCTGAGGGACTTTTAGTCAGTAAATTCGTGACCCGGAAGTAGTTTTTTAGTGTCGCTAACAAGACGCTAGTCAGAAAGAAATGTACAAACAGTAAATATGAAAGTGAGATAGGTTGAGTATTTAGGCCGAACGAAATAATAATTTCGTAACACGTTCTTGGAGTTGGACGTGCCATTTCACAGTTTTTTGGCGCTAATGGTGTTATTTTTCCTCGTCAAACAGACGGTTTCACAAACAAGCAGGAGAGATGACTGAAAATTTCGACCGAGCTCCAGGCGCAGGTAGAGCCCGTATGAAGCCAACAAGCCCCGGCCTCGCAGATGTTGGAGACGGGGACGCTAAATTTGTTTTCAACCAGCGTGAGCCTCTACGACAGCCTCGGACGTCCCCTCCTTTGACGGAGAACATCACAAACTCTATTGAGGTCATCGGCGCTGGTAAGCTTTTCAGTCAGTTTAAGTATGATATTGTAACTTATTTTGCCTCCACATTGTCTTACAGGTAGCTGATAAATTAATGTATGTCTGTAACATTGGTACCAAACGTGTCTGTATTACACGATTGGTACCAATGTTAACTGAAGTAACTAGCTAAATTTGGACAACACAGGGTAATGGCGTGAAACTACGGTGAGGACAGTATTATTACGTTAGCTCGCGGGTGTGCCTTGAGGCCACAACATAACGTACTTTGTTTGTTAGATTGTAATTTTGTAGGTGCCTAGGCGCAGAAAGGCTCTTATCCAGGGACAGACAGCCTGATACATTTCCAACACAATATTGCATTGTGTTATTAGTACCTAACATATTGCTAGCTGTAGACATATTCTTTAATGTATTCTTCAATTGCCTTCTCAGACAGCAGAGTACATAGTAAACCCCACCAGCAGGGCATTGACAAACGAACTCCTGCCTCCCAAGAGAAAAGTCTGGACTCCCTGGTGAAAACTTCAGTTCTGTCAGCCAATGCACTTGAGTTCTACCCTTCCAGCTTCCACCCCTATCAGGTACAAAATCAGTGTTCTCCCAACCTGTTTGTGGAAACCTACACAGTGTGCAGCCTGTTTTCCAGTCCAGTACTACTAACACACCTTAACAAGTAATAACCATGCTCCTAAATGATATCCGGAGGTCTGGTTGGCCTTTTCAACAACCAAACGTTATACTATTCTTGTCTTTAACTTACACACACATTTTAGGACGTCCTATCACAAGTTTGAATTTTGGAGAGAAAGGAAATTGAACTTAATTGACCTGTCTGTATATGATTATGCCCGTTGTATTTCCATTTTGTATTTTCAACACAGTGGCTGAGCGAAACTCGTAGCACAGATGTATCCAGCTAATCGGGAGGATAGACACATTACGTTTGTCTATTGTTTACGTATTATGCATCACTTGAAGTTCAAAGCAGAAATACAACCCGGCGGGACAATATAAAGACCATGGCACCAAAAAGTTGGGTTAACCACTACTTTGCTGTGGACATTTAATCTCCAATTCTACTGAATACATCATACAGAAGAATGTGTCTGTTTCGGATTAATAATCTGTGGGAACCGTGGTAAACCTGATGATTAAGCAAGAGGTGTTATGGGTTGGAATAAAAGGCTGCACACACTGTACCAATATAGATCATGATCATGGCTTACCCATTGACACAGCAACTGTACTTTACATTAAAAAGGTTTGTTTATCCTTAATCATTCACCTTTTTCATTGACCTCAAATGCTAGCAAAGTGTG
This sequence comes from Esox masquinongy, assembly GCA_016801175.1. Taxonomy (NCBI): domain Eukaryota; kingdom Metazoa; phylum Chordata; class Actinopteri; order Esociformes; family Esocidae; genus Esox; species Esox masquinongy. The sequence goes on along the minus strand of JACXGI010005304.1, from coordinate 21,462 downwards.
GTTGGGAGGACTGGCTGTAATTTGTACGTTTTGTCTTTTTTTTTATGTCGATCCTTGACTCCTTGTTAAGGAGTCTGTTTCAGAGGATTCAGAGGATGTCAGCTATGGTTATGGTCCTGAGCCATTACTGGCAGAATTGGTTGAGGAGTTTCTCAGCCACCTGAACGCGTCACCGGGGTCGTTTGAGACAGAGATTGAGTACATAGCGAACATGCTGAACAGCTGGGTCACTACGGAGGAGACACTGCAGGAACTGGTGGAACTCATCTACACACAAGTATGTGTCCATGCATGCTCAGGGTTTGCACATTTACCGGCATATTAGTTCACTGTCTGCACTTAGTCTGCTGTGTTTTGTTTTACTGCCATTTTTTAAACTTAATTTGTTCAATTTTGTGTTTTGTTTTGTTTTTGCAGTCTACTGCCATCCCCAATTTCTCTTACACAGGGGCACGGCTTTGTAACTTTCTGTCTCATAATCTTACATTCAACTCGCCGAGTGGCAACTTCCGTCAGCTATTATTGAAACGGTGAGCTTTGTGGTAATGTTAGGAAATGATATCTTGTGATTTTAATCAAGTAGGCTTATTGTCTGTCTTTTGTCAGTGCAAAGTTTAACACAAACACTTGTGCACAAACTCTGGCCCTTCCTTCCTGTATATGGGCGCTGTAGATGCCAGACAGAGTATGAGCAGAGGGACGAAGCCGTGACAGGGGACCAGGCGACTCAGAAGAAGTTCCATGCCTATGTTCTGTTCCTGGGGGAGCTCTACCTCAGACTGGAGGTGAGCAGGAACCTTTGTCTGTCCCTGTCTTTATCTTTCTGTGGTCTATTCCAATTTTACCTTGATTTAGAGTTGATTGTAAGCCCTAGAGGACAGAACCTAACTTCTTGTCTTCATGATTTGTTGTCCAAGGTGAAAAGTGCCAAGGGACCTCCGTCCCGAGCTGAGATACTGCTAACAGCCCTGGGGGAGCTGATGAATTCCCTTTTCTCCAACCCAGAGGACGGAAACCTCATCTGTGTTGTCAAACTGCTCAAGGTCAATATCACATTTTGTGATCTCTCAAGTGACGCTGATTCTATGTTCCCTGTCATCTGTCGTACACAATTACTGGCTTTTGAGAGAAATCTGTTGGCCACAATCCCAAGTGAATGGAAAGCTTGTACTATATTACAGTGTAGTTATATTATTCGTGTAATCTTTGACAAATACACATTGATCCCCAGTTCACATGTTTAAGATACAAGTGCAATGTTACGAGGAAGGCCGAACTGATCCAGTTATGGCATGAATTGGACCGAAAATTTATTCAAATGTTTCATATCATCGGTTTCTATGTAAATGACTATTTTTTCCATCTTTCATTTCAAAGCTAATTTACTGCCATTCAGAATGTTTTCCTATGAAGTCAAGAACAAGTGCACTGCCAACATTGCACAGATCTATAGCATTTTAGATCATGCCACAATGTTTGCGTTTTACAGATGTCCATATTCTATGATAGAGTGGTATTTCCATGTCCTATGATAGTGGTATAGAGTAGTATATGCTCAGATCATGTCCTATGATAGAACATGGTTATTACTTGATCATAAGCCTGTCACATGTTCTAGATATTATTGGTTTTGAATTCAAAGTACTATCAAGGTCTTTTATTCTTTACATGCATGGGGAAAAAGTCGAAATTACAGTCAAACAGAAATGGCTGGAAATCTTGGCTGTTAAAATTTATTTAGATTCAACAGCCTGGTTTTGTATACCTATAGGATCTAACTATACATTTATTTCCTTATATGTTAAAAACATCAATACTCTTATTCCTTCATATCGAATTACAAACTACTCAGTACAGTATACAGATGGTAACAATACAGAAACCAGAAAACCACAGAACAAACAGAAAACGATACAAAAGAAAAAACCTCAGTGCAGACTTTCTATAGAGCAGAGTCAATAAAAACAATCTCATACTTTGGTTCTCATGTTCACATTCCCTCCACATACTTGTGGAATTATGCCTTTTTTAAAAATGTTTTACATTACTGTGTTGACCCCACAAATGTTTGCGCATCCTATCAACCAACTGTTTCAAACGAAATGTGTCATTTCTGTATTGTATTGCAACCCATGCGTCAAGACGCGTGCCAAATCATGCTTGAAAGGAGAGACGCATATGGACATTTTGTAGCTTTTGGTTATCTGCTTAACTAATTTGCCTTTGTTAAACTTGTGTTTATCTTTGACGTCGTGTAGTTGACAGGCTCGGTTCTGGAGGATGCGTGGAAGGAGCGCAGGAAGTCTGACATGGACCAGCTAGTCAAGAGGATTAAGAACATTGTAGTGGATGCCAAGTGCAGCAGGTGTGTGTGTGTGTGTGTGTGTGTGTGTGTGTGT